>JANHGN010007336.1:0-68831 GCA_024605025.1 Megaceryle maxima | reverse complement strand
TGAATGATAATGAATAGATCATTACAAAATTGTGGGCAATAAAGGTTTAGTTTTATATAATTGTATCTCAGAAATTAGTGAAGGCAAAAAAAGCACGGCAATATAATCAAATTATATTATAACACATTAAGGTTTATGACCTTAATAAGTATATCTTAAGCATGACCAGAAAATAGAAAGTAATAAATTACTATATATCTTTTATGATACACTGGAGGAATGAACTCTATAGACATCTTAAAGAAAGGCAAAAACTTTCTAGAGGAAAAGGCCTGGAAAAGACTGTCGTTGGGATACATGTATAACACATATTCCTTTTTAAAAGGAGAAAAATTAATGACACCATATAGGAAGTGAAGCATGTGTAAAACTCTGTAAGTAAAATAAGAAATAACTTCATGTTTGATTAATGCTAGTAATACCTTGTTATCAAAGGAATGGAAGACTAGGATAATGGCAGAATTTCATGTTCAAGGAAATAGTGAGAGACATTACGTACACACCACAAATCTTAAAGCTACTAAAAATTAGCGTGTGTTAGATAATATTTAATTGTGCAAATGAGAACACTTTTGGAACTTATGAAGAAATTTTGAAGTTCCACTGCAGAACACCCTTGGTAATCTCAGCAATGACAGATCAGATCATTCTGGATAGGAACCAAGTAGTAAAAAGTGCCAATGACAATTATTAAATAAGGCAAAAGAGAAAACCCAAAGTTTCTTTAAATTCTTCAAAGTCAGATGCAGTCGCAGTCAAAACAATTTTCATTGTTTACAGAGGAATTAAAATGTTACAGCTTATAGTTCATTAAAACTTTACCAAAAAAAGAAGAAAGACAAGGGCTTTATAAGGCTATGATGTAATATTGGAATAGGGAAAGTCTAATAAATGTTTACTAGAAGCTGTTTGGAAAAATAACCTATTGGGTGGGGAAAGATCACAGTGAAAAGCCTGATAAATTACTAGCAGAACTTTCCTTTTTTTAACATACCTTTCCTTTTAGGAAAAAAAAAATGGTCTGAAGAGATGTACCCATTTAATATGAATTTCCCAAAAATCTGAAGTACAAACACATTTGGTGGCCTTTTACAATGGAGTTACAGCATTGGTGGACAAGGGAAGAGCAACTGATGTCATTTGCCTGGACTTATGAAAAGCATTTGACAGTGTCCCACATGGTCTCTAAATTGGAAAGACATGGATTTGATGGATGGACCTCTCGGTCAATGAAGAATTGGACAGATGGTCACACTCAAAAAGTTTCAATCAACAGCTCAATGTCCAAGTGGAGACCAGTGACAAGTGGTGTTCCTCATGAATTGGTACTGGGACTGGTGCTGTTTAACATCTTTGTCAGTGATATGGACCTTTGGGATCAAGTACACCCTCAGCAAGTTTGTGGACACCACCAAGCTCTCTGGTGCAGTCAACATGCTGGAGGGAAGGGATACCATCCAAAGGGACCTTGACAGGCTTGAGATGTGGGCCCATGCCAGCCTCATGAGGTCCAACAAGGCCAAGTGCAAGGTCCTGCACCTGGGTTGGGGCAATCCCAAACACAAATACAGGTTGGGCAATGAGTGGATTAAGAGCAGTCCTAAAGGGAATGACTTGAGGGTACTGATTGATGAAAAGCTCAACATGACCATATCCTGGAATGCATCAAAAGAAGCATGGCCTACAGGTCAAGGGAGGTGATTCTACCCCTCTGCTCTGCTCTTGTGAGACCCCACCTGGAGCACTGCATCCAGCTCTGCAGCCCCCAACACAAGAACGACAGGGATCTGTTGGAGCAGGTCCAGAGGAGGGCCACAGAGAAAATCAGAGGACTGGAACACTTCTCTTATGAGGACAGGTTGAGACAGTTGGCCATGTTCATCCTGGAGAAGAGAAGGCTCCAGGGAGACCTTATTGCAGCCTTCCAGTGTCTGAAAAGGGCCTACAAGAAAGCCAAGGATGATGGTTTGTAGTTATAGGATGAGTAATGGTCTGAAAATGGAAGGGGCTAGATTCAGATCAGAAATTATGAAGAATATCTTCCCTGTGAGGGTGGTGAGACACTGGAATAGATTGCCCGGGGAGACTGCAGATGCTCCATCACTTGATGTGTTCAAGACCAGGTTGGATGGGGCTTTGAGCAACCTGGTCTAGTGGAAAGTGTCTCTGCCCATGGCAGGGGCATTGATAGATAATCTTTAAGGTCCCTTCCAACTCAAACCATTCTATGATTCTATGATTCTTAATGAATTTTCAGCAGCTGATTCTGAGAACTGCAATAGGTAGAGAGAACCTGCTTCCCTGGATTCTGGCTTGTACGAAATTTGACACTGATGTCAAGTTTGAAATGAAAAAATTCATCCTGTGTATGAGGATATTAATGTCATTTGTCAAAATGTGGTTAAAGTTGTAAATACACTAGACATGCACCTTCATTAAAAAGAAGCCCCTTGCTACCAGTCTCAGATATTGTATCTAGGTACCAAAGATATAAAAAAAAAATCATGAAAGAGAATACAAAAATAATCAGAATTTTAAAAAGTCCCATTTAAAGAAATTTATTTCTATTATTTTCTCCAATTTCCCTATTATAAGTATTATTGTCTGTTTTGGGATATGTTATTAAATTGTTTTGAAAAGGAATTTGATTCCTTAAATATTTTTATTAAGAGCAGCTTTGCATGGCATTGGTCTCACTTTAAAAAAAAGGAAGAACCCGGAATCAAAAGATGGTATTTCCTTTTGAAATTCTCTGAAAGTATTTTTTAATTCCCTAAAATTATGAGTCCCACGATATTCTGAACTAGATTTATTTCTGAAAGACAAGCTGTGATGTAAAGGTCTATGCAGAAAGAAAACATTCTTATGCTGAACATGGTGAGGTACTAACACAGTCCTCCTGTATATTGCCCTGGATACACTAATTCTCAAAAGCATCATCTGAATTCTGCAAATAGCAGTGGACACATAAGCATTAGAACAGAGGTCTCCTGTTCATGGCTACAGACCATGAATGTTTGTTCTTCTGACATTGTTCATTGCCACAGAAAGTAGAAAAAATACATTCAGGTGCTCATCCAGGTTAAACAAGGTGAGATGTTGCCAAGAGGACACTGCTTCCTCAGTGCAATGGAAGACGACAGAAACACAGGAACCACTGAACTACAATTTATTATTTAATGTCTTTCTATAACAGGGAATGTTCTACAAATGTACTAAAAATATGAAAAAAGCTAGCATAAGGAGTAGATGTCGTAAAGATTAAGATGCCAGATGTGATCTTTGGGTACATAGCTGAAGGATCTCAGGTGAACAGGTGTTTCCTCTGAATTATCCAGTGAGTGATGCTGCTGAAGTTCTGTGTCCAGTAGGTAGAGGAGGATGATAGATAAGTTCAGGCTAAAAGTGAAGTGCACATATTTAACAGAACAATTAGCCATGTGAATAACTTACGCAGTCTTCTAATGGATTCATTGATGGTTTTAAAATCCATGTGGTTTACTTGTTCTATATGCAATCTAGTTCAAATTAAAATTGGTTCAGAAAGCTGTGTGTTAACCTGTGTTGAAGAAGGGAGTGAATTAAGTTTTGCAATGATGTCCAGCCATTCATGAATTTATTTTGTTCCTAAAAGCAGGACAAATCTGAAGGTAAAAAGAAAATCTCTAAGGTAATTTCTACCTATTGTACCACTTCTTGTTAACAAAGGTTGTTGTTCTTCTGTCCTAGTGAGGCCACATCTGGAGTACTGTGTCCAGTTTTGGGCCCCTCAGTTCAAGAGACAGAAGGAACTACTGAAGAGAGTCCAATGGAGGGCTACAAAGGTGATCAATGGACTGGAACATCTCTCTTAATGATGAAAGGCTGAGAGACCTGGGGCAGTTTAACCTGGAGAAGACTGAGAGAGGATCTTATCAATGCTTATAAATATCTAAAAAGTGGGGGTCAAGAGGATGGGGCCCATCTCTTTTCAGTGGTGTCCAATGATAGGACAAGGGGCAATGGTCACAAACGGTAACACAGAAAGTTCTAGTTAAACAGAAGGAGAGACTTCTTTACTTTGAGGGTGATGGAGCACTGCAACAGGCTGCCCAGGGGGGTTGTTGAGTCTCCTTCTCTGGAGACTATCAGAACCCATCTGGATGTGTTCCTGTGTAACCTGCCCTAGGTAAAAATGCTTTAGCAGTGGGGTTGGCGTAGAAGATCCTTAGAGGTCCCTTCAAGCCCCTACCACTCTGCAGTTCTGTGATTCTTTTTCAAATCTAGGCTTCTTTTCCTCAAATGTAGACACCTCTTAAACTTTGAACCTTCTCCTCTGATAGCAGTACAAAACATTTAATTGCTTTGTTTTTCATATAAGCCTTGTTCTTCCTGGCCTTTTTGGATTCTACATAAAATTCTCTGGACTTATATAAAGCATTACCTGAGGTAAAATTGAAATAAGAAGGATAACTTGATCAAAACTTAACTCTGATTGGTTCCCCCACAAACACAAATACACACTAAGGAATAGACTTTCTCCTCAGCCCTTCACAGGTTGTCTGTTTTATAGATCAGTGTTTTAGTATTTAATTTTTACTGAAATCTTCTTGATTTCCTGAAATTTTAATTTCTGAATAAGTTACAGAACCCAAGTGTTTTCTGGTGAAACAACTTGAGTCAGGCAGCTTTAGCTGTCACTTTATATTAGGCATTATTTACCTTATAGCCAGATACTTACCTTAAACCACAGACTGCTTTACATATTTATATTAAGTTAATGTTTCAGGTTAGATAAAAATAACATGGCATCAGCACTATATAAAGTTATTTTCTGACATATTCTTCCAAGTTGGATCTACATGATGGATTCATTGGGTCCTACCCTTTTACAAAAATGTTCTGCAGTCAGTGCCAACAACAAAAGAGACAACAGATGAGGCTCATTCCTCTGCAACTCAAGCAAGAGTGACTTAGCCCTATTGATTTAGGCAGCTGGTTTTAGCCTTCAGTAAAGACAATCTATTCAATCACCTGGTGAGGGAAGCAGGAAAGAAAGTGTCTATATGGGATGGGACTTTAAATAGGAAGTTCTGTCCTAGTCTATTACAGGTGTGTTTAAACTCAGCTAAAGCAATAGGCATTGATTTATTTTTGATTTGGCACCATGAACAATTCTTGGGAGTATTACTTGCAAAGTGTTCTGTCCTTTCTGAGTCTACTTTGAACTGTGCTTTAGTGAAAGAAGAATGTGGAATTTAATTGGGATGCTAGTGTCTTTCTAATTTTTTTTCTTATGATTCACAGGTGATTGGGACTGTAAAATCATCATAAAGTCAGGTCTTTAATTCTGTTCTACTCTCCTGTTCTGTAAAGGTGCCCCCAAGGGACCTCTTTAAACATCCAATAAAATCTAGAGGAGATATCCACAGGTCCTGGATATTTACCTTTGTTTCAGACTTGCTATTGTCATTTAGATTTCTTTATCTGTTATTATTTCTTCATCTAAAAACCAGCCTGGGAGCAGACTGTCATTTTTAAATATTTTTTTTTTTAATAACTTCAGAGCATGGAATATCTGAAGTGCTGAAGTGTTTTGAGATAAGCAAAATAAGTAAGGCTTCTTATTTGCCTACCAAGTTCATTGCATTTAATTGATGGGATAATATGGCCTATTTGACTTTCCCTTGCTTAAAGGTCACTTTTTTATTACTAATATCTCTTAAATGAAATATTTGTTTTGCAGGCATACTATATTTTGAGATTTCAGCTCTCATCAGCATGTTCTGTCTCTCCCTAATGTAGCTAATTCATAAGACACTCTTTGATAAATCTTTTTATTTACATTTTTACATATGCTCCTTTACCCTTTTATCCCCTTTTCTGTTTGACAATTTTTCTGAGTCCTTCCCTATTCTTCACCATCAAATAGGAGACTGTGTTTGTTGACTATATGTAGTGATTTCTCTGTATATTGACTTTGAGCACAATCCAGATAGCTCAGTTGACATATTGAAGTTAATTCCCTGATATTAGCCACTTTGTCTCTGAAGAGAAATCCTAGACAGGTTAAGGCAAGTGCCTCAATTTTTGTTTGTTCTTTTGTGGTTGGGGTTTTTGGTTTTCATTTTTGTTGTTGTTGTTGGCTTTTTTTGTTTATTTGGTTGGTTTTTTGTTTATGTGTGTGTGTGTGTGTGTGCATTTTGGGTTTTGGGGGTTTTTTTTTTGGTGGTGGTGGTGTTTGGTTTGTTTTGTTTGGGGCAAGGAAAGGTTCTCTTTTCATTCTCCTAGATTTAATTTCTTTTTTATTGGATATTTACCACTAAGAAATGGATACAGTTGAATTCTTCTCAAAAAATAATTACTTTCCTCAAATTGTTTTAATATTTTCAAGATATATTCAGAAAACATTTCAGATTTGCATTGAGTTTCTTTTTAGAATACAGTGAGATAAATTAGTTACCAAATAAGTAAGTGGTGCACAAAACTTCTTCACATGTGAATGACAAATCCAGGGCTGGGTAGGGATCTTAAGCTTGTCCCTGTGACCATGATTTATAAACTGTATGGACCACCAGACTAGCAGAGCTTTACTAAGTAAGGTATCCAAAATGACCTAACTACTTTTTACATAGGCTTTTCTTAAACACCATCCATAAAAGAAATTACTCTGAATGAAAGATTCGATTGAAATGGGCCTTGATTCAGGAAAGCAGGCTTAGTTAACTGCCTTTCTAAATTAAAGCTCTGAAGTAAATGGGATTAAAGTTCATGTTTAAATTCTTTCTTGGAAGAAATTAATTTAAAGAGGTATACAAACGAAAAGGAAAAAAAAAGGAATCTAATTTCTCATTCTACTAAGGAAACGATTACATACTCTACATGAATTAAGACGATTTGCTAAATTAGGACTGGATATGCCACATAAGACTTTGTCAGATTTGAGAAAGAATTATTCAGACAGTGTGGAAATATAAAATTAGCTTATGCCACATTAATTTAGTGAATGATTTTTTTTTTTTTTCTTCTGTCTCCCATGAGTATTGTGAGACAATAATTATCTCATTCTCTCAAGTAGCTGGACATACAGTAATTTAAACTATACAATTTAACTATCTTTGTTTCTTTGTTAATCATTTAAAATTATAGCCATTAATTAATTTGAATATATCAGATGTGAATTGAAAGCAGTAGTTTGGAGCAGTATTTTTTATGTAATGTACAGTATGTTGTTAAATCTAGATGAGCTCTTTTAAAATAAATAATTCCCTTAATTTGTCATATATGAGCACATGGTGAGCTTAATTAATGTCAGTAAGGTAAAATCAGGCATTTTAAAGTGCTAATTTAGGATAACAGAATATGAGCTGCTGCAGTTCTGAAATGCTCATTCATTTCTAATTGTGTGGCTTGTTTCTGAAACATTTCATTGTTTTCGGTACAGAACAACAGAAGTTGTAGGAGGAAGTGGTGAATAATGCTCTAAGACACACTTTCTAGATGTCTGAAAGTATAAGAGCCTTAAAGATTTGAGATAGAAATATTATAAACTGTGTTTAGCAGATTATAATCAGATCTCTGTTATCTTGGGAAATAAAACACAATTTGTGCAATTAGTGTCGATATCTCTACAACAGGGTCTTGCCAGGCTCCAAGAAGGATATGAGCCCCTGTTGCAGCACTATATTAATAAATTTTTCCCAGGGTGGCCTGGCCATTTGGGAGGCTTCTGTCAAATCCACTTTAAGGACAAATAATTTTTCAAACTCTGTCTTCATTTCTCAAGTACCTATGAGCTCCAGCATTTCTGGAAACATAAAGAGCCATCATTTCTGTGTAGATCCAACTAGTGAACGTGGGTTATTAAGCTGGGCTGAGGTTGATACAATTACAATGACATTATGTGGTCAAATTAGCTTTATTTTACTCAAGTTGTTTAATAATGTATTAAAAAATTATACCAAACCTAAGCTGGCCTTCACAGCACAATCCACGCTGTCTTGTTGTGTTAATGGAATTATCTATTTGCCGATGGAGTAACACACTTAGTGATAAAAAAGACCTGGCTTCAAGGCTGTGCTACATGTTTTGCTGCACTGTTTCCAAGATGTCTCACAAAGAACCCTCATTTTTAAAAAACTTCTGCTTTAATTTTGCTCACAGAAAGAGTTTCTTTGTGATAGGAAAAAAATAGCCACGAGTTTTATACTGTGACCTACCTGCAGATCATTGTAGCTATTACCTTCAGAATTGCCTAAGTTTGTACAATAAACTTAAAGAGCTGGCCTGTTGGCTGAACGCTGCTTAGAATACTTTGCTCTGTCAGTTAGTGATTTCTCATGGCATTGTTTAGGGTTCAAAATATCAAGAGTCCCAGATTACAAGAGTTATGCACATGACCTAAATGGATAACCTGAACAGAATGCACTTACTAGAAGCAGATTTTTCAGAACAGTTACTAAAAACAAGGTCTAGTTTGCTCTGTTTTGATACTGTGACTTTTTCTTAAAAATTTCCCCAGAACTCAGTAGTCCTTTGGCTGAAATGTTCTGAGTTTTCACTGTTGTGTTACAGATGGGATGTCTGAGCTTTCCACTTCATTGGCAATTGCATTTCAGTACTGATGTGTACACTTAGCTGTAAAACTGTCTAGAAACTATTGGAGTGAATAGTGCTATATAACAGAGATCATATTATTATCATTATTTCTGGTAAACCACTGCAATCCTCACTTAAAGCATTTCACCCAGATCAGTGACCTTCTGGTGCACAAAACTGACAATGTGATTTGAAAAAAGCAAAGTATTTCCATAACTGACAGCTGCTCTATTTTTTTTTTTTTCTCCTGTAATCAGAGGCATCTCTGCTAAATAATCTTATTTCAATTAATTTCTAGGATTAAGATCTTTGCACCCCAGAAGAACAGCAGAGAAAATGATGCATTGCCTTGGGAATCTTGCTATTTTATGGTTATTTAGCCTTGTTCACAAGATGGGAGAAAAGATTAATGTTACAATAGAGCCAAATAAGGATAAGGCTTTTTAGCTCTTCTGTTCTTGCAAGAGATTCTCTTCCAGAATTATGTTAAAAGTTAGTGTTTTAGTACAGTATCTGTCATGACAATTAGTACTGTCCTTTCCTGGACACAGTCCATTAATATGTTATACCCTATGCCTTAGCCCTCTCCACAACTGTACAAGATCAATACAGATTTCTATGACAAGGTAAATATATTATCCTTTAAAATGTCTAGTTTTAGTTTTAGACTTTATGATGGGAATATACAGGAAAGTAAAATTAATAGGAAAAACACACAGAAAGAATAAGAAATGAAGCACTAGTTCTGGGCATGGCAGTTCTCTATCTCCTCTCTTCCATCAAGCCAGAAATGCTGCACTTGCTCTCTGTAGCCTGTTATTGTAATTTTTCCAGCTAAACAGAAACAGAGGCATCATAAATTCCCCCACAAGCAGTTCTTGTGATAGTTCAACCTAGTTTTACAGATCAAAACATTTTGATTAAGATCAGGAAAAAACATTCCTATTTAAGTATTCAACTGACCTAAATCTCCCAAACTTTTGAAGTTCCTCCAGCTTACAAAAAATGCAACAATTGTTTAGAATACAACAACAGAATTCAAAGACATCCATTATATTTCAGATGTAATTGCTTTCCAGGCATTAACAAAGATCTTTTTAGAAACTGAGAATAAGACAAATAAGACATTGATTTGCAGGGTTTTTTTACTCCCTTAGCATAAATTTTATAGAAAGCAAAATGAAATATTTTAGGTTCATATACTTCATCTCTTGTGGAAAAAGCATGGCATAAATTAACAGTTTGGCTTGGTGATAGAAACACAGTAACTCTGTTACAAATAGGATTTTCCTCAGTTTTACTCAGAGTAATCTGAGGACAGATTTAGCAATATGTATTTAGAGAATTTCTGGGGTTTTTTAATCCCTGAGAAGTTTGGTGTGGACATTTGTTTTAGCAGCCCACTTTTATATCTCTCATGCTGTTAACAATTTAAGACAAACCAGACTAGATCTCTGTAGCAAGAGTCTGTAATGTTTTGACTGAGTCCATCTTTAAGGCAGCATTCATTTCTGATATTGTTGATTTTTGTTAGCATTTATATCTGTTTACTTCAACATATCATCCTAAAATCATTGCACTCAATACAGATTGGTCCAATTCTTTAACAAGGTGTATTTTCTTCTGTCATAGCAGAGCCTGGACAACTGTACAAGAGTGAGATGGAGTCTATTTATGTGCCAAATCAATTCTATCATTAAGTACTCAGAAACACCTTATAATGGCAACAGGGATTAGTGCTTGAACAGCTCAAAAGGGGGGAAAAAAAAGGCCACGAAGATTGTGCATGGTTCTGCACTCACTGGCCTACCTGTGTCATGATAAGAAATAGTGTATAATTTGACAAGTTTTAGTGCAGAATTATTCTGAGCTAATCTCGTCCTTTTCCAGTTTGTCAGATTCAGGCTTTGCTAAAACATAGTAATCAGGTTGCAGACATGATTAAAACCCGGATGACTTACAGCTTTGCTTAAGTTTATGTCAGATGCTTTATACATAGGTCTACTCCCTGACAATTATTCCTTTTTTCCTTCTTTTTTTTTTTTAATTATCAAGAAAACAATCTGACACTACAGTTTTCAGTTAGAATAAAAAATATTGGGGAAAAAAAAAAATCAAACATTAATTTTCCTGTCAAGATAAACTACTTTGCTATTCAGAATTTGGGGTATCTGGATCCCAAACCTCCAGACATAATGAAACCACTGACATAATGAAAAAATATATATGCCCCTCAAATCACCACCTTTAGCCAAGAGACAAAGATTAATTTGGAATCTAATTTCTGTATTTACTGTCATACAACATGTTGATTTGATTTTGAAAGTTTAAAAACATATTGGGCTTGGTCATTGCTACACAATACCTTTCATAAAACCATTAGAGCAAAAACTTCAATAACTAACTATGCCATCATTCTCTATGAACATGAAAAAAAAAATATTTTTAACAGTGACCAAATGGAATGCAGTGGTACCTTAAGGCTGCTACAAAATTAATCATTTTTTTTCTTGGTTATATTTAGATCATCTCTTCATTCCTCCTTCAAAATGTGAAACTTCAGTTAATACTGACCCAAAAGATGAGCCATTAAGGCAGCAAGAAATCTTTAAGATCAATATCAGAAATGTGTTAAAATCATTGCGAAAATGTCTCAATTTGGGAAAAATGTACTAAATGACAGGCCAGCTAGTTTTCTCTTGGAAGACAGAACTATGGAGTTGCACCTTGTTGCTAACCAAGAAAAATTTAGAAGAAAGATACGAAAGATTTTACTGTTAATTATCAGCCAAAGGAAAAATGTTCCCTTGACAGAAAGAAATGTGGAAAAGAAAGGAGAAAAGGACATCCGTAGAGCTGTGGGGCAATAGGCTAGAAACATTACCATTTTATGAAAAATGTATGCTTCAGTAGATTCTCCCTTTTGACGTAATGAATGAATGCTTTAAGGAACACGCAGTGACATTAATATGACTGATCAAAAATTCTCATAAAAGATAAAAATAGTTTTAACTCTCTGGGGGATTGAAACAATGTTTTTCATTATCTGAGAAGTTGAATTTTGTATTAACTGAAAAACAAAAACAAAAACAAACAAACAAACAAAAACAAACAAACAAACAAAAACCAAAAACCACAACAAACAAACAAAAAAAAGATTGCTTTCAGCTGAAAATCAACATTTTATTAGGGGGAAGCACTGTGGCCAAGTGGTGTTCAGCCTTGCCTATCAAGACAGGAAAATTATCATGCAGTAAAGAAAACAAAACATGAAAAGAAGGAGAGTATAAAGGATTAAATGTAGACTTGTACCCAGCAGTCTTATAGCTTGACATTTGACTGAAAAAACAAACCATCCTTTTAGGGGAATGTTTCTATCATTTCTGTAAGAATAAGATTCTATAAAATGTATCTGCTAATTTTTCTTGGAAGGTATTAGCAGCCACTTATTTCAGTGATATTTTCAATGAACAGTAGAATCACAGAATATTTAGTCTGCAAATATTCTCAAGATAATATACTCCTACTCCCCACTCAAAACCAACTAGATCAGTTTGGTCATGATCTTGTCCAGGCGAGATCTGCATACCTCCGAAGATGTAGACAGCCTCTCTGGGTAAGCACTTCCTAAGTTTGACCACTATCACACTGACATTAATTAGAATTTTTACAGTTGCAATCGGTCTTACAGTAATATGTCACCTGAACATTTATTTACATGTGCATGCACATGTTTCTATGCATATATATCTGTTGCATTTATGAACTGTAATGACATATATTTTTTCTATAACTATTATTCATAAAAAGATGAACAAACACCTCCTGACAAAATAATTATGCTTCATCTACGAAAAAAACTGGGCTGAAGTAAACAGCACATCATTATTCTTTATAGCAAATCTGCACAATTGTGTTTTCTGTTCTTTTTGCCAGCAGTGTACAGAATGGGATTTTCAGCAATGTGCTAGTTTCATTCTTAGCTCTGTAGACACGTGGCAAATCTGTGATTTTTCAAAGAGCCTGACGCTTTAAATAGATTAACACTTCACCAATGCTTCCACTTCCTAGAAAGTTTATTTTCTTTGTAACTGGGTTTGAAGGCAATGAAAGGCTCAAGGGCTTACTACAGGACCTACAGTATATCAGAAGATAAACTCTTTTTTCTTTTTTTTCTTTTTTTTGTTTGTCATAAGTGAATTACACCATCATTTCAAACATGCTTCATTTCAATATATGATAGGAAATACTAGAATGCTAACAATGTATTAGAATATTGCCAGTACAGAACTTAAAATATTACCAATACTGAATTTAATTTGTATGAACTGAATGCTTTCCTCTCCACTTTGATAAATCTTCATTATGAGTTAAAAATACTCAAATGCAATAAATGAAATGACTCAAATGTTGCAACTGGCTCTCTCTTTGTTTCTAATTTTGACAACTGCCAGAACTGTCAGTTTGGATTTAAATTGTGTACTGTTAAATGACTGGCTATGAAACTGAAACATACCATGAAAAAGTGAGAAACTGTCCTCATTTTGACCTGGAAAATAGAGTAAGAAAAAGAATTTCTAGTAAGATTTAGGGAGGTTGTTTGACTTTATTCCAGTTTATAGAGATCTGAGACTATAGTGTACCATTTTATATAGAGAGAGACACACACAGACTTGTCTAAACATTAATTTACACTGGTGATGCCACAGGTTCAAAGCACTCAGCCTGACAGGTTCAAACCCCCCATCTCCTAACTGCACCATAATATAGCATTGTAATTGGTAGAGAAAGCATTTCCTCTTTTTCCTGTGAAGATGGACTACTATGAAGAAAATAATTAAAGATTCTGGAGATCAGAAGCAGACCACTAAAGGGAGACCAATTGTCTAGCTGAATTTTCACCATAGTGAAGAGTGTCCTGAATTCTCACCTCTTCTTCACAGACTGTTTCTGTGCTTCATCTGATGAAAAATTACTGCAAAGTACATAAACACTCCTTCAAAGAAAAAATAAGAACCTCTGATGGTAATTAAGTACCCTTAGCATTACTTTAAGGCAGTTATGTGATGCAATTTCAAATCCTTCCCTTAACAAGAATACTTTTATCCAGTATATAGTCAAGAAAATAAAACCTGTTGAGGACTATTAACCAAGTCTTATGAAGTTCCTAAATGATGAATTATTCTAAGACAGTGTCACTGTATGCTCTGCCTTTTACTGCATTCTTTGCTAATCTTTCACTGCTTAGCATTGTCACAACTTCATGTGAACAACATGTTGGACAAAAGACACTCCTATGTCTCCAGGTGGGTATTTTTGTTGTTTTGGGTTTTTTTTCCTGAAAATCAAGTATTTCTTAGGTTCTCAATATGTCATGTGTAAGGAGCCAGGGCTCCAAATTTGTGACTGTGGATTTCAGTAATGGTGATCTATCAGGTTTGGAACAGGAAAAAAAAAATACAGCCTCCAAACCAACCAATCAAACAGATCTTTTATAGAAAAGGTTTCTACTCTTGGGGAAAGGAAAGAAAACCTATATGAAGACTGTTCATCAGCATGGTTATGAAGAACTAGTGGAGCAGTCTACAGAAGAATTAGTGCAGACTTACATCTGATTCCAGACAACTGAAGCTGTTCCAATCTTTTTATGGAGATAGACCTAAAAATAAGTAGTCCAAAGTTGTACAGTAATCATTTGGGCTGTTGTCAGTGTGTAATTCATATTCAACCCATGGTAATGTTCCTTGATATACTTCAATACAAGTGCAAACCAAGGAAAATAGAGGAAGAGGCAGAAAGTTCAGAGCATTAATAACCCATTAGTAGACATCCAAAGTGCTTCTGGATAGTTTCTTAGACAGATGATAGCCAAGCTATACCAGACTGCTTGACACCAAAATGCCTTGGTTAAATGATGAGTGTGAATTAATTTCCTATACGTGTGCTGTTGCATATGCCACTGCACATGAAGGATCACTGACTTGTTCTGGAAACATCACACCTACTATGTAAGCATAATGTAGGGGGCCACACGCATCACAGAAATCAGATTTACTTTCAATTTGAACACATGCAGAAGATCCAATTCATCTAGAACTCTCAGCCATCCTGAGAATCAACTGTAAATTTGTGTCAGTCATTCAAGGTGTGTCCAAAACCTGCTCAAAATTTTGAATGTTTCCATTATCAGCTGGTGAAGTCTAAGGAGGGAAGGACCAGGATCTATTATGGCTCCTAGGATCATATTTCTGCATTCTGGCTCAACTGTCAATCAAGTTCACACTAGTTGTACCTAAGAATGTACCATAGGTCTATACCTAGACAATGGAAAACACAGTTCTATACAGATAGCCTTGTCATTACAAACAGAAATCATCTCATGCATAAAGAGCAAGCTGGTAGAGAAACATGGATAAGATGTGCTTTCTTCTGAGAAAGGTACTTTGTGTCTGTACTGTAAATGGGGAACTCTAGATGGTAACTTCACCACAAGGGAACCTTCAGTGAGAGCACTACTCATGCGCTTAGTATATACTGCAAGGTTCCAAGTTTAAATGTAAGGAAAAATTGCAGCAAGAAGCTTTCCAGTGCATGAAGTTGTTAAGGAAGATTCACTCATTATTTATACAATGCATATTTATAAATATCTATCTAAAAATTAGCCATCTGAGAGTGTATTTCCTAGACAGACATATAGGAGCAATGCACACATGCTGCAGAACAAAATTTACTATTTAATTTAAATTTATTCAATTTTTATGTTTTGCTTTTTTATGCCTTTCAGTTTCTTTTTTTTGTCTGTTTCAAAGTTGAAAAGGGAAAATGGTTTTCTCTGTCTTAAGATTTTGTACAGTTTTATCTTCTGTTATTTTCAAAAAGTAGTAAGTATACAGTGCAAAAAGTGAAGATGACAAATTCCCACTATGCATATATTTGAAATAGTTTTTAACTGATAACTATTAAGAAGTCAATATTTGATTCTTTCATAAACTATGATATGCAATATTATCACAAATATAGCTGATATATAGAGTACATAAGGTGGCTGCATACTTATGGTTTATAAACTTCATTTTATCAGCAGCTAAAGTTTGTGTTTAAAAAATATTTTAAAATAAAGTATTTATTACACCTATAAAGACGTGAGATGTTTTTAACACAATTTTATAATCTTCTGCCTAAATAAAATCTTTAGCAATGCTAAGCTTCCTCTTTTCTTTACCTTCTTTTATGCATGTACTGAAATATTAAGAGATTCTCTAGGTCAGAACTTCTGCCTCTTACATCAGCTGAACTACATTAGCTACATCTCAGTAGTCAGTACTAGCATAGTAGAACTAGCTTTCACTGGTGCTTCTCTTGTGTGACCTTTATTTAGCACTGCAGTTATTCTGCTAAGAAACAGTGATAAGGTTTCCAGGTTTCTATGCCAATTTATTTCATTAAGTCATCACAGAATTACCCTACTTAAGTTGATTTAATTTATTCTGAAGTCTGGAGTCTATTACTGGGCCAGATCACAGGCAATAGTTGAAATGCAATGTTAAAATATGTTGGTTCATACACTAAGCAACCAGATGCTCCTTGCATTTCTTGATTCCAGTAGTCCCACCAGAGCCTATGTACATCTATTTAGGAAAGCACAGGACAAAAGCACATCAAAGGACTGGCAGAAGTGAATGATATCCTCTTTCTACTGGATGAGCAATCAACAGGGAATTGATATTATCAGGTGATTGGATGCTCAAATTTGAGGCCCTGAAGAAAAACACCTGGCTATCATTTTGCCTGGATTGTCACTAGGAAACATATTTGTTCTTTCTCTCCATGATATATTCTTTTTTCTCCCACTCATAGTTTGCTCAGTTCAGTGTATAGCACAAGAGGGTAAGACACTCTCTTTGTTCCTCTTGCAGGTAACAGCACTACAGGACAGAACACAAGGAGTGTATTACCCTTGAAAAGAATATTAATGGAGCATGGCTTAGGAGTGGCTACCTTGTCACCTGTGTGATCTTCTAATGTGTTAGAAGTGCTGGAATAGTCAATACTCATAGAGAGCTTGTTTTGGGCGTTTTTTTGTGGTGTTTTTGTTGTTGTGGGGGTTTGGGGTTTTTTTGGTTGGTTGGTTTGGTTTGGTTTGGTTGGTTGGTTTTTTATATTAATAAGCCATTTTTTATCAATGTGGGAATGTCTCTAACATTTTTATGGTGGATTTCCATGTTTCAGTCCCTTCACCTTTTCACTTGCTGGAGACATTGCAGGTATAGTAGGATAGCCTTTAACTTATGCTGCCAGTGAACAATAAATAAGCATCTGCACATAGCCCTCCACTATAAAATGGAACATCAGCAACTCATCTCATTGCTTGTAGAGATTCTGCCTTAAATTGGTTTGGCCATTTAAGCTAAGTAATTTTTTTGAGTTCTTAATGGAAAAATGTTAACATATATAAGAATTCAGTATTTCCATGCTATTGATTAATAATACAATGTTCTTTTACTTCCTTGTAATCAAATCCAAGTTTGTGTTTTTAAACTGTTATGGATATGGAGACACTGTACTGATTGCAATGATACATAAATCTACATATCAATTGTGTTATGCATGAAATCAAGTCCTCGACCACTCTCATAAAAACTTGAGCATGCAACTGAATCAGAAAATATCATGGTTTGTGGTACACACTTCCCACCCACCTCAGCAAAAGCATAATCTCTTTTACTTGCAGTATGGTGTTTAGGAACCAGATAATAGTTGGACATTCAAACATACTTTTTAGAATAAATGGAGAATACAGTACATAATGGATTCTCTTAATTATATACAGGCTCAATAACATGCACACTGAGCTGCTCTCATTCCAAAATTGGTACCATGGTGTAATTCAGAAATAAAATAGAAATATCTAACGCTGTAGTTGAATGACAGAAGTGAGCTGAAACAATGACTTGGCTAAGTCTTTCCTCCCCTAGAAAACCACTAAAAATCTGTGACTGAGTTCAGCTTCTTCATGAAAAATGTTCAATCCCTAGCACAGCACATGAAGTCTATACCCTATGCTTTGAAATAATAATGGGAACATCTGCTAGCCTCCTGCATGGACAATCATATTTTTCAACATGAAAATTTGTGCCTGACATCTTGAAATTAAAATTGGAACTGATGACATATAACAATGGGAATGTCAATTACCATTATCATTATCATCACAAGAGAGTTTGGTTCAAGTGCTTAAGGAAATGATGCTGAAGGAAAACATTCAGTTTGGCCAATGGGGAAAAAAAAAGTAAATCCAAGAAATGCCAAACTAATAAATGGCCTTTTCTGTAAAAAGATTCTCAGAATAAGGGCTCCAGTAAAGGAAAAAAATGCCTTTTATGTTGGGAATGTGACTTGACATCACTTGAAGAAATTAATCCCTATGAAGTTAAATTAAATTCATCTGAAAAACTGTAGTACGTAAGTGCAAGGCAAAAACTTTTAGGTCTTAAGAAAATCATGTCACTGACTTCATATCACTGAACATGGCTAAGCTTCTCACAGTTTCCAGAATTAACTAGTTTCAAATATGCCACGAATAATTCATTTTTGGGACAGACCTTCCCCATGGTGGCTGATCCCAAATTTTCCAGACTGAGGTCTACTTTTCTTCAGTAGTCTCCTTCTAGCTTTCCAGAATGAGAAACAGAAACTAATCTTGTTTGAGCAAGAGGCCTGAAATAAAACAAAAGGTAGATTGAAACGGGAAGCTTGATGGTACCAGAAACTGTAAAAAGGAACAAAACTAGTACAGGCTACTACTGTAGGCAAAAATAGCTTACATTGTGAATGCTAACAGGTGGCACACAATTGAGTACATCTGTGAGGGGGTTGAATGTCTGAAACTGAACTTCTGAACTCTAAAGCAGAAATCTATTACCTCCTGGGTGCAACTAAGTACCGGCTGGTTGTAAATTTTTATAACACCAGGACTAAACAAAAGTGGAACATTCTGAGACGGAAGTGTGCCCATGTGGCCCAGAAGGCCAACAGCATCCTGGCTTGTATCAGGAATAGTGTGACCATCAGGAACAGGGATGTAATTCTCCCCCTGTAGTCAGTAGTGGTGAGGCCTCACCTCAAGTACTGGGTGCAGTTCTGGGCCACTCACTTCCAGAGGATCTTGAGGTGCTGGAGTGGGTCCAGAGGAGAGTGACGAGGCTGGGGAAGGGACTGGAGGGAAAGTCTTGTGAGGAGAGGATGAGGGAGCTGGGGTTGTTCAGCCTGGAGAAGAGGAGACTCGGGGGGAACTCATCACTCTCTACAAATACCTGAAGGGAAGCTGTAGTCAGGTGGGGGTCGGGCTCTTCTCCCAGGCAACCAGTGACAGGAGGAGAGGTCATGGCCTGAAACTGCATCAGGGAAGGTTTAGGTTAGATATCAGGATGCATTTCCTCACAGAGAGTCTGATCGGGCACTGGAATGCACTGCCCAGGAAGGTGGTAGAGTCACTGTCCCTGGAGGTGTTTAAGGAAAGCCTGGATGTGCCATGGTCTAGCCAATGTGGTGGTGTTGGGACACAGGCTGAACCTGATGGTCTCAGAGGTCCTTTCCAGCCCCAGTAATGCTGTGATTCTGTGAATCCTCCAATTAATATAAAGACATGAGATGGAGACACCACTTAGGAAGTGGATCATGTGTGCTTCCGTGCATACCTTATTTATCTGGGAAAACCGAGCTCCTGAAAGAAGAGATGGATGCCAATAATGAGAGTTCCTGAGAAGTGGTCTCAGAAAAAAAAAAAAAAGAAGGTGGGAGGCCTGGAAATCAAAAGGTGACAATCCTGACTGGAGGAAACATCCTACAAGTCAGGGAGGATTCTGGAAATCTGAGAGCTGGGGCAATGCTGGGAAATGCCTAGGAACCTTGGCAGGTAGTTTCTGGGATGAGTAGCTGCAAGCAGCTGCACTGCATGAACTGGCACAGCTTTCTGCCCAAACTTCCAGGGCCAGAAGAGACTTCTCAGCAAAGCAGCAGAGACCTAGTGAGAACAGCACTGCAAGGGAGCAAGTAAGTGAGAGAATCAAACAGGGTAAAAGCATTAATCTTGATGTTTCTTAAATAAATCCCAGTACGCAACTCCACTATGGGCTGTCATTTATTGTCTCGCCCTTGACAGCTAGGCAAGCAAGCTTGCACTGGCAACTGAAAGAGTGACCACAGACAGGATAAGAGCTTTTGCTACCTGTTAATTCTAAAGCTGCACAGATTTATTGCAACGTACAGATGCAAATGTGATAAGGGGTCACGAAGATTCTGCTCTAAGATTTCTGCTTTTTAGCCATATATGAAAGTTATGAAAAAGGAATACCAAGAGGGTTATAAAATTGAAATGGCAATCAAGAGAATTAAGATTGCTGATGCAATCTGAATTTACCCTCCCCACTGTGAGTATACATTAACTGTTTATGACACATCTCTGGTTTTGTTTCATTTTGGGTTTGTTTTGCTTGTTTGTTTGGTTGGTTTGTTTGTTTGTTTTGTTTGGTTTGTTTGTTTGTTTTGCACAACACAGGTATTTGAGTCACCATTCACCATAGAGGCAATGGAAGCTGTTCACCATGAAAGTCTACAGAGTTCAAGCAGATGGCAGACAATGGTGTAAGGGATTGCTAGTCAAGAAAAGCTGTTTTATATCTATGGGAGCTGAACGCTGCCCCAGAAAAATGCATAATATGTCACAGTAAAAAAGTTGCTGTGTGATGCTTTTCATCTGACTTAACCCAAACTTAGGTCAGTCATTAGGTGTCCTTCATTTTCTGGTAGCCTAACAAGACTTCCTGGAGTCTACTCTGCTTACTACTTCAGATACAAGAGAAGTTGGTGGGAGATAAAGCTGAATAGATAGACCTAATATACAAAGCTAAATTTAGTCTATAAATAAAGAATTCACAGTTGGCCAAAGCCGGCCATGCAATAGAAATGTTGGACCTGAATCCCTTCACGTGTCAAATCTCCATCTGATGGGAATTACATCATCCCTCGTATCACAGGGTGCTGAGAAGGCTTCTGTGATGTATTCCTACATGATAGTGAAATCAGAAAAGAAAAGTCTGTGAGGAAATGAATAGTTCTCAATAGGAATTTGTATTGTTAGTGTCTAGTAAATAACAAATGGGACCACACATGCTGAACAATGAAACAAAAACAAAGTATTGGGCAGCTGCTCATTAAGTAAGCATCATCCACTCTGCACTGTGAATGTAACAGAGGTGCCCTGGAAAAAAAAATTAATTAAAATTGCGTTTTAATTCATACAAATCAGAAGCCTTCACAAATGACTGCCGAATTGATTGATTATACCCAGGTAATCCTCTTCCAGCATTTCCTACCCTTTAGATGAATTATTTTGTTACTTTAATAAAGTAATGTAACACTGGGCTTTTTCATGTGTTGCTCATGAGTTTCTGTGTATTTGTGTATAATGTCTAAACAACAGTTGATAGATGAATAGGTTGTTAAATACAGAGATATACCCATCTGATGAGGTTTCAGTCCTTGTCTCTTCTGCCAGTCTGATTTTCTACAAAAGCTGAGCTCACTTCTCCTTTTCTTGTTCTGTACCTTTTAACAATTGAACTCCACTTCAGTGGAAAATAGAAAGTGAAGGCTGGGATTTGGGGATAAGTGTATTTGTGATCTCTTTTCCATCTGTACTATAGAATTGACATCACAGGGGAGAAGCAAAGGGTGTCTGCTGCAGCTTAACATAAATCTATCATATTCCTACTGAACACAGCAAAAGCATACTGCTTTATGCCCATACTTTTCCCACCTTAAATTTTGCATCATGTATTTCAACTGTATGGAGCAGTGCTGATCAGATTTCTCACAAAATGCTTGTGTAATAACCTACTTTCTCCAGTTGCAACAGATTTATTTTTTTTCAAAACAGACTATGACACATGGCGTTCATTATCATTATAAAACAAGTTCTTGAATACATTATAAATCTTTTCATGTCATTGTTTTACATCTTCTTTGGAATATAACAGTACTGTAATTTATGTGGGATCCATATCAGCTCATAGTGCTAACACAGGTATTTCTGAATTTATTCTGTATCTTGTGCCAAGATATAGTTTTACAAGATTTTGCTTTTGGTCATGTGATTAGCACCAAGGCACTGTGTAGAGATCCAAGTCAAAATTAAGGACCAAAATCAAAGAAAACATATTCTTCTGTCTTAAGTTAAACCCTCCACTTAATTGAGATTGATATAATTACGTCTATATCAACAGACTTGTTTTTAAATGGTTAAATGCATTTGTTTTAATTTAAAAAGAAAGAAAAGAGAAAAAAAACCAAACATCTTTGCCTGACATGCCCTCTTACTTTGCTCCCATGTCATTTCCATTCACTTGTAGCAACTTTGTTAGTTTATATAAAGTAGATGTAAAAACTCCCCAAACTAAACATAACCTTGTCTTCCTGTGAGTTGATTTTAAACTCTGCCTGAATGTCATGGCAGGTCAGTATTAGGTTTTTATTTGAGTGTATGTGATTAAAATGCTTTGTGATTCAACCTTTCAAAAATTTCTAAACATATAAATGTGACAGAAGTGAAGAGATGCAGCCTGATACTTAGGTAAGAAGTCAAGCAAGGATAGAACAAAGTTCCGATAATCAAGGAATTATCATTTAAACAAACTGATGTTATTCAGTTACTTCCTAAGGTTTGTTTGGTTTGTCGGGTGTCAGGACAGGTCAGCTGCTGTAAGCCAAACATTAAGATTTTCTTCTTTTAGTTTGAGTGAAGAGTTTGTAATCCTCACCCATGCTTTACAGAGGACTGTATTAAACTTGGCAAGCCACTATTCAGCTGACCCTTGGCAGGTGAAGCTTTGTATTTCTCCTACTACATCGTATTATGCTGAAGTTCATCTGAGAAGATTCTTCCCATCTGTTCGTGTGCGTCTCATGTCATACATGAGCTGAACTAAATGCTCAGGTCCTAAGGGGGCTGTGGTTATCTTTCAAGTCCTCTGGCTCATTCTTCAACTATGTTTTCTAAGATAGAAGCCATCGCAGTTACCTCAACTGACCTGAAACTAAAGTACACCCTGTTGGATCCAGAACGAGCTTCTAAGCATAACAACAAATAAGAAGCCTTTCAAACATAATTTGCCATAAGTGTAGATCTTAATGCAGAGAGCCATTATTGAAACATAAAAGAACATATAGCTACCTGGCAAATGAAAGTGAAATACCTTATTTGGAGGAATTGCATCTGAATGGTAGTATAACTTCACTTGCTGCAATGCTATTGAAGATTGAATGACTTTTTGCTTTTCCAACTGACATCCATGAGGGTGGTGAGACACTGGAACAGGTTGGCCAGAGAGGTGGTGGAAGCCCCATCCTTGGAGGTTTTTAAGACCAGGCTGGATGGGGCTCTGAGCAACCTGATCTAGTGGGAAGTGTCCCTGCCATTGGCAGGGGGGCTGGAACTAGATGAACTTTAAGGTCCCTTCCAACCCTGACAATATTATGATTCTATGATTTTCTACCTGGCTGTTCAACATAAGTCATCTAAGGATGAGAAGACACCTCCATCTACTGGAAGAACTAATCTGTTTCCTCCATGGAATCCCCTATAAAGATTGAACAAAATAATACTATCCTTTATAAAAAAAAAAAGGTGGATGTCATTAAAAGGAGTCACAGGACTGTTCCACCACAGAAACAGCTTAGTTGTCATCATCCCTTTACAAATTTAGAGAACAGGAACAATTTGATGCATTTTAGGAGGCACACTCTCTAGTCAGTGAACACAGGGTGTCAGAGGAAATGAATTCAAGGTCTTCTATTCACTGCCCTTTTGCTGCTGGGGAGAAGTCAGAACACAACTCCACATTGAGTGCTGGGATCCACCCAGTTATTTGTTTGTTACTCCACAGACATTTAGTCCTTTGTTCAAGTGTGTTCAAAGCATTAATATTCATTTTTTGAATACATATCTTTAATAGGTGGCAGCTTGTAGGTATTGTTGACTTTATTACTAATAGGAATTGGTTCTTAAAGATAATTATTATTTTGTCCACTTTACATAGAAGGAAATAATGACATACACAAGGTTCCTGAAAGAATCTGTGTAGGAGGAAAACTGGAATATCCCTCCCAGAATGACCTTCAAAGACTAGTTTTGTCATCAGCTTCTTCCCCGGATACATATCCTCATTCTCATCAGGTAATTTTGCAGCCCACAGAACAGTTGATTGCAGGTCAGCAGTCACATCTCCACAGGTGATCATTCCGTTAGTGAAATTATTTCCTTCATAGCTTTTTAACTGCTTCACTTTTAATTATAGACTAGGATCTCCCTAACTCAAGAATGACAAAATCTGGGTCAAAGTACCTAGCAGATACATTTCCTTCCTTACTGAAGAGGAAGAGGGTGCTTCTCTTGACTTCGCATTGGTTTCAATTGCACTCAATTTTTAAAAGGGCAGGAAGGAGGACCCTGGGAACTACCACCTGTCAGCCTCACCTCTCCCTGAGAAAATCATCCTAGAAGCTTGGTTAAGACACATGGAGGGCAGTGTGGTGATTTGAGACAGGCAGCATGGCTTCACCAAGGGCAAGCTCTTCCTGACTAACCTAGTGGCCTTCTGTGATGGAGTGAGTGACTACATCAGTGGACAAGGGAAGAGCTATGGATGTCATCTATCTGGACTTCTGTAAGGCCTTTGACTTGTTCCCCCAGAACATCCTTCTCTCTAAATCTGAGATATACGGTTTCCATGGGTGGACTGTTCAGTGGATAATGAATTGGTTAGATGATGGCATCTAGAGGGTGGTAGTTAATGGCTTGATGTCCAGATGGAGTTCCATGGCAACTAGCATCTCCCAGGGGTCTGTAGTGGGACCAGTGATGTTTAATATGCTCATCAAGAACATATACAGTGGGATTGAGCACTCCCTCAGCAAGTTCAGAGATGACACCAAGCTTAGTGGTGCAGTTGACATGCCAGAGTGATTGGATGCCTTCCAGAGGGACCTGGATGAGTTTGAGAAGTGGGCCCATGTGAACCTCATGAGGTTCATCAAGGCCAAGTGCAAGGTCCTGCACATGGGTCAGGACATTCTTCAGTATCAATACAAGCTGGGGGATGAAGGGATGGAAAGCAGCCCAGGGAATGACCTGGGGGTACTGGTGGATGAAAAGCTGGACATGAGTCATCAGTGTGCCCTCACAGCCCAGAAAGCAAGCCATATCCTGATCTGGATCAAAAGAAGCATGTCCAGCAGGGCGAGGAAGGTGATTTTGTTCTGGTGGGACCTCACCTGGAGTACAGCATTCAGCTCTGGAGTCCTCAGCACAGGGAAAATATGGTCCTGTTAGAGCAGGTCAAGAGGAGGGGCCACAAAAATTATCAGAGGCCTAGAACAACTCTCTTATGAAGAAAGGCTGAGAGAGCTGGGGTTGCTCAGCCTGGAAAAGAGGAGGCTCTGGGGAGACCTTATTGTGGCCTTTCAATACTTAGAGGGGGCCTATAAAAAATATGGGAACAGTCTTTTTAGCTTGTTGTGACAGAACAAGGGGCAATGGTTTTAAAATAAAAGAGAGTAGATTCAAACTAGATATAAGGAATACATTTTTTACAATGAGGGTAGTGAAACACTGGCACAGGGTGCACAAAAACGTAGTTGATGACCCATCACTGGAATCATTCAAAATCAGGTTGGAGGGGCTCTGAACAACCTTATCTACTTAAAGATGTCCCTGCTTGATGCAGGGGAGCTGGACTGGATGACCTTTAAATGGTCTCTTACAACCCAAACCATTCTATGATTCTATGATTTTATGTCTTTGTGAAAGGAACTGAATTTGTGGGGCCTTAGCGATCAAGTTGATCAATACCAGCTGTTTCCCTTACAGCATCTCCTCTCCCTCAGATAAAGTATTTTTCTATAGATTTCTATTACAAGATGTTATAGGTTCAGTTTATAACATATGTTTAGTATATAGAAACAACTTCTGTGCCACATTTTAAAATATTAACTAATCCCTGTCATTCTCCCTTCCCTCTTTTAAACTGGATACAAAATGGCAGCTGTCATGAAAGCATTCTTACTTAGTGAGTAGTAATTCTCTTTTCCACTTCCAGTGTATTTTGTTTGTTTGTTTTGGGCAAACTCTTCTACAGTAAGTCTGAGATATGAGAAATCTTATAGCATCATAACAAAACATTTGAAAATCAGACCAGAGCATGTAAATCCAAAGTGAATCTGCCCTTCACAAATTCATACATGTTTATTACGTGCTATAATCTATTTGCAGGCTTCCTCCACCCTAGTGATCACAAGCATACCTCCAGGTTAAAACAGTTGTCAAACACACCCCTGAAGTCCATACTGGCACTTTAAAGGTTTGTACAAAAATGAATATTTTAAATCTCAGAAGGGTTTCATATTTAGGATGGTTGTTTCTCCTTCAGCATGGGAATACAGAAGCTTATGTCTGATGTACAAGTTGCTCATTTAATTTCATGTATTTCAAAAAAAAAACCAAACAGGAAAAACCCACACTCTCTACCCACGTCCCATTTTCATCAAAGAAATAATACCAAGGACTATATCTTGCATTTTTTTTAGCTAGAATCTCCAAATACTTTATGAAGGAGACAAGAACTGAGGAAAACACATGCTCCATCTAGGAGAGTAGCTAATGTTACCACTTCAAGGGATGTGCAGATGTTAGCCATACAGGCCAGTGCTAATATAGCATCTTTCTATACATGTCACTTGCTAAATCTGTGCTGGCACTGATCTCACCTCTGTTTTGTTGCGAGTGAATGCAGTCCTAAGTTGAAGGTAATTCTTCATGGCATCTTCTAGTCTGTCCTAATCTTTTGTAGCATATAGTAGCTTTGCAATTCTAATTACCAGGTTTTGGAACTGGTATATTTCTCAGAATTTTCTTCTGCTTGATCACACCAGCACTTCCCCATGTAAACAAAGCACATAGTGGGTGATGATGATGATAGCTGATTAAAATAAGTAAACAGATTGGATGACATTAAAGTTTTATGCATCCCTGCCATCTGCTTTCCCTTCGCACTGTACATATTACTATACATATTGTACACAGTTAATTTTTTTCCACTTCAGTAGCAACAGGCACTGTGGCACACCGTCAGTGGCTTGAATAATTCACACAAATGACTGCCATGACCGCTCTAGATGGCTGCATGTCTGATATTCTGCTTGCTTCACATACGATTCCAGCATTAAACCCAACAGAATTCAACTGAATAAAGACAATGAGAGGAAAATGGGAGCAGAAGAGAAGTCACCTTTTCCAACACCAAGAAGAATTCATTAGTATTCAAACTATACCCATGCCTGTAAGGACTTCCTCCATTTACTGGTGTAAAGTTATTAATGACAATCAAGGCCATAAAGTGTTAACTTTTTACCCTTGATTTTGCATGATTTCCAACTCTCAGATTATACTTACAACAGCTTAATACTGATTTTCTATACAGTTTAAGAGCTGCAAATGAACAGCATATGTAAGATAGACAGTGATATCATTATCTTGAATAGTACCTTGTGCAGAAGACCATCATAATGAAAGCATTACCCTGCCTGAAAGAAGCACTAGTTAGTCTGAATAAGGGAACTGCAATGGGACCCTTTATTAAGGGGCTGTGTCAGAGAACAAAAAGAAATCTTCAGTGATATTCAGACCTCTTTTGTAATATCTGGCAATGTTTTATTTCATTCAATCAATGGAAAAAAAAAAAAAAGGCAAGAAAATTAAAAAATCTAAGCATTTAAACTGCAAGGGTAAGGAAATTATTAGTATGACCAGTCTGCAGGTAGGCTAGGTACCAAGATGGTAAAATGGCCAAAAGGCCCCAGAATCTCAGTATTTGAAGTGCAAATACAGTCTATAAATCTGGGTTTTTTTCACACTGATTTTCAGTCATAGAATACCAAGTTAAGGGACTCAGGGATCATCTGGCCCAGCCTTTTGTCACAAAATCATGATCTGACAAGATGGCCCATAAAATGTGCAAACCACAGGGAGGAAGGATAGTCATGCATTCAGGCAATTGACTACCTCTGAAACAACATGAGGTTCCTCAGAAGCTGTTTTTCAGGGAATTTAATCAATTTACTATAATCTTCTCTAGCATTACAGTGATAATATTTTTTCAGATCACATTGTGAATACAGTCCAGCTTGTGTTGATAAGGCTCCCTGTACACAATTAATAACATAAAGAAAATACATCCTTCAGTGTTAACCTTATCATAAGACAGTACCAGAGACTAAGCACCTCTCACACCATAGCTAATTAAAGCTCTTAGAGTCTTCTCCCATAATTGGTCTTGGTAGAGTGGGCACATGGAGCATCACTGATTGCCAAGAGTGTAAAGTTGCCCTTTCCTTGGAGAGCAATCGCATATCAACAGCCTTCTTTTCAGTTTCAAAACATTAAATTCCATGAAGAGATAAACACAAATTATAAAAAAGTGGAAAAGATTAAAATATGTGATTTTCCTTTGAGAGCAAGAAGTATCAGCCCCGGATCTTGATTAGGAAGGTCCACAAGCTCACTGTTAAGTTTTCCTTGTGATCTTATAAATGTAAAACAGTGGAGCCTTTAATATGCTGGACAATACCTCACAAATCAGCACAAGTACATTTAAAGGCAAAAAAATATTACTACTCCTTTATGAACTTTGGAATGTTAAGAAATAACTCAATAAATGAATGCTTTATTTATAAGTTGTGATATGATTCTTTCTTGTAACATATTTGCAGATTCTTAATTAGAATTATCTACCCTGCTTGAGAAATTAATCAGGTTAATAATTTTAACAAGGATTTATTAACTAGACATTTATAAGGTCTCATTTGTAATCTACTTGAAAGAAAATTAGCCCAATCATAGCTCATCTTTTATGAGCTATCAGGTCACTTTCATGCATGAATTAAAACTAATATTTTTTTTTAATAATTATTCTACTACACTTTCTCAATACAAATTATTTCTACACTGACAAGTTATCCATTCAGCTTCAGTTTATGGGGCTTTTGAAGATATGAATAGTAATAATTCCAAAAGAATGTGACAAAGCTCATAGTCATCTTCTATATAAAATATAATTGAGATGTTGGGTTTTGGAAGGATCTGAATTGTACATGTGATCGTATCCCAAAACTACAAGGTAAAGACCCAGAATTTTGCTTTTAGGGAGTCAAGGTTACTGTTCTGGGCTTCTAAATGATGGAAGTATAAGCTCTGGAGAACAAACAGTGAAATCACATTTGCAGTCAGCTTTGGGCATCATACTGGTTATAAACTTCTTGAATTATAACGTGCTTACAAAAATCCCAAATCTCATCCTACTGAGTCATCAGAAGTCAGAGGAGATGTTTTGAAATTAGGGTATACATTTTTGTTAATATTTGTTAATAATTAACATTTATGGTTGGACTTGAACAACATCTTGTTTTCATTTTCACAAGTAACCTGCATTTGATTGCTGAACGCTCAGTCAGCTGGTGAACTAAGCATTAGCCAGCTAAGCCTCCTAAAGACAGTGACACCACTAACTTGGAAGCAGTAGTAAAATTGGATCTGCTGTATGATCCACTCATTCTACATAGGGAGAGGAAGAAAACACAGAATATTCCATGGAAGATGCTGGTGAGGGAGAATTAATTGAACAGATAAGGTGCACAAGCATGATCCTAGCTTCAAAGGCCCCTTCTGATATAAACAAGAGGAGGATGGATTCAAGATTACAGACCTGCCATCATCCTTATAAGGTGCACCTCCTGTACCCAGAGGGAGGGACATTTAACATCTACTTGCATTTACCTAAGTACATACATAAATCTGTGAAATTAGCTGTTGGAAAGGCATCTAACCACTATATAATGATAACACCTCACTTTCTGGAAAGAGATCAATACTTTGTGTCCCTGAGACTTGCACCATGCCTTTAGCATGAGGCTGTGTCCAGAATGCAATGTTCACCTCAAAATAAACTCCCTATAAATTCCACACAGCATTTTCAGTAAAATGATGCTCAATGTAAGGTAAGTGATGCAGAATCAGACCCAAAGTGAATAGCTGAAAACAAACTAGTTCAAGAAGATAGCCCACAGCACCTAAAATGCCAGGCTGCTTTTCTACTTTACAGAAATTTATGATTTCACTAATCTGGGGGTTTTTTGTTGTTTTGGTTTTTTGTTTTGTTTTTGTTTTCAAATTTAAAGAATTCACAAACTTTGTAGTTGCTTCTTTCTCTCTATGCATCTTTATTGTGGGCAGAGAGAGAGGTGACCAAGAGAATGATTGAGCCCATAAAAGTCTGTTTGTATCTTTACAGATGTTTAATCAAAACTGTACTTCTGATTTACCACACTATTTAGTTTTGGATATACACACCTCAATTCTGCATTTGTACATGCTGCTCTGAGAAGGAAGGATCAAGCAGTTCTTGATTTGGCAGTGACAGGAGAGTCTGGAGAGTTGAGCATGCAGAAGAGGAATGCTTGTCTGACTTTACCAGTGGTGCAGTAGTTTCATTGCTGCTCTAAAATGGACACAATAACCAGCAACTGAGAAATGCTGAAGCATTCAGTGACCTGTTCCCAGCCACAAACAGCTCTGCTCTCTGTACTACAGATGATTTACTGTCCTATTTTTACTCAATCCTGTTTGCTAACTCACTAAGCCACGGTTAACAGAAATTATTTTTTTCCTTTTTAAGCTACTGACAATGAGCTCATCATTTAGTGACAGTTGGACTCAGGAATGTACATATGAATATATACTGACCCTGAATTTAACTGACCTATTTATTCAGACCTTGTGACTTTATGAAACTGCTTGCAACATGAGACTTGGAATAAACTTGAGTAAAAACAACAATCCACTTGAACTTAAGCACCCAAAGCAGGTTGAGAAGTAAAACTTTTTAGCAGACCAGGAGGACAGTATACATAAAAACCTAGCACCAAAGCAGATTTATTATCTTCTTGTGGTCTCTAAACACTACAGAGCTATGCCAGTTCTCAGAATCATACACTGTAATTTGAGAATCAGCTTGTCTGCTTCAATTGCATTTTTTAAAATTAAAAGACAGTAGAGACAAAAAATATTTTATCATAAAAGTAAAAGCATTTTTTGGCTAGATCTTCTTTCAGTTCTTGATTGATTTAATTGCAGCTAGTTTTTCCCTCCATATTTACCATTTAATAAACTCTGTGATCAAGTCAGTACTTTCATCATTGTACCCTCAAATTAGTACAGTATTTCTTCTTCTGCTGCTAAATCACCCTAGAAATTTTCATTGAAGAGACTAATTCATAGGAAATAGTGCCCAGGAGAACTCCCTGTGAGATAAAATTTTGTATTGTTACTTTCAAGACTACTTTTGTTACCACTCATATAGACTGCTAGAGAAATTCAACATACAGAAGACTGCAGTCTTACTGCCTTTGTTACAGAGAAATGAATTTGCATGTCGTTTGTCCTGCAACATTGTCACTGGATGCCTCATCCTATGCTCATATGCACAACACCAGTATACAGTTTTATATGGAGCATCCCAATTGTCACTCACTTATCTACCATCTCTGAATAGCATTTTGGCTCAGATAATAGAGCACAGAAAGACTTGCTTGGGAATATAAAATAAATCACAGTGAAGAGCTAAGATTAGAGATTTTCAAACTCAGTTTTAGGACAGTAAAGAGATTTCTGTATAACTTCTAGAGTTTGTTCCTCCTCTTCTTCCCTTTCTCTTACCCTGTCATTTTTAACAATGTATTTGGCTTCAAATTAAAGAGATTTTCATTCTTCAGGTTTCTTCTGTGAGACTGTCAATAAATGGCATCTCTAAAGAATTAACCTGTTGAAAGTTAATCAATAGAAAATCTGAGACAAAACTGCATTTTACTTCTAGCTAAAGCATATTTATTTATATTTATTATTTATAGATAAAAAAATAGTTCAATGTTTTTGTGTAGTACTGAAAAGTACTGAACTTTTCACTTAAAAGCATATGAATGAGTAAATTTAATAAAACATAAAATGTATAGAGAAGTAGTTGAAAGTTTGATACTCATATATTTCATATCAGTAGTTCATGGGAACTATGTCTGAAGTGATTCATGTTCCAGTGAACACCTCTGTAATGAGGTTTTTGGGGTGTTTCTCTCCTGTACTTTTTCTTTTTTCAGCAGGGAGACAGTTCTGCAATCCAAAATCAGATTTACAAACTACCAAGACAATTCCTCCTGTATGAAGACAAATATTTTCCAAGAAATACTAAATTCTGATTTTAAATAAAAAAGTTATTTCAATAAAATCAGGAAAGACAAATCATCTAGTGATGACAATCATCCTCCTCCTTTCTCCACTAGAACTCAGATAGTCAGCAATAACCATACTTGGTATAGTCTTCTGAGTAGAAGTTTTGTCTTATCATTTGCATTTCTTTATTCTTGTAGCATTTGGTTCATAACTTATTGAACAAGCAAACAGACATTCATGCTGTCACCTCATAACAGTCCCAATAGTACATGCTTCTTAACCTTCCCACTCTTCTGTACTTTCAGCTGAAGCCTTTTTTGATGTAATGACAAATAAGTAATCTGCTATACATGTCAGTTGTCATTATACCTTCTCTTTTTTCATATATGAACTTATCTGTATTTTCATTTTATAAATTCAGACAGAGTGTGCTCCAGGAACAAACTACTGGTCAACTGGAAATAAAATGACAATGATCTATGCTCCTATACCTGAGCAAAAATATGGAATAGAAGGAAGCTTTGAACTGCAGTCAAGTTCATGAGAAACAGCCCCAGGTGATTCTTCTTACCCTATATAGAAGTTTACCTCATGCTCACCTCATACTCTCACTCTAGTCCTTTTCTCATAATCCTAGAATGTATAAAAATACAAACAAAACCAAGATTTAAAGTTATTTATAGATATCCTATTTGTGGACTACACAAGGACACTAATCCAGGTTACCTAAGAGTCTGCCCTAATCTTGTACATAGCAAAACCAAAACCAAAAAAGCCTGAGCATGCTTTCTTCTCTTAATTCACCTGCAATATATGTAAATAGCTATTATGACTTTCATTTTTAACAAGATCATGAATTACATTTATAGCAATTTCAGCCTAAATTTGTAAATTTTGAAAGGAATATTCCTAGTTATTAGTATTGTTGGTAGTAAAATCTGTAACTGGATAAAGAGTATTTCATAAAGTGTACCAGTGTCATGTATAAGAAACCTTGAAGTAAGTAATTAATCCATTCAGTATTCTCATACAGAAGACTGCAGTCAGGTGAGTGGAACTCATGTTGTTCTAGCAACCCTCTAAAGAAGCATCCATACACTAAATCAAAACAATGACTACAACTGGGTCACTGATTCACTTCCTGTTATTGTATATGGATGCTGGCATTCACTAGCTCTGCTCAGGTCCAAGTAACTGCTCAGGTCACAGTATTAGTCAGACTCAGATGCTGACTCAGTAAGTTCCCAATTTAGTAGAGTCCATCCCCTTGCTGCCCCTTGAACTGTTTCTTCTGGGAGGCTGCAGTGCTTCCAGTTTGGACTTTGAATGCTACGGTGGAGCTCCCATTGTCATTTCCCACCTACTTAATTTAATTTTTTTTTTGGCTACAAGCCACAACATACTGTGTAACCAGGAAAAACATATGGCCCTTTGAACGTCGATTGTGCCATAGCGACTTCCTTCACCCCTGGTCCTATAGCCTGCTTTGTTTAGCACATCTGATAAAACCTTCAAATGCTAAAGGTTCAGCTTTGCAAAGATTGGGTGTTTAAATGTGACTTAGAGCACAGCAATCTCATGTCTTATGTTGTTTTTCCTATTCTGCCTGTCAGATGTTCAGGCTTCTAAGCTTATTGGCAGCTTCTTTTAAGAACCTCTACGTGTCTGACCAAACTAATCTGGGAATCTTTTGCCCATATACTCTGTTTTCAGGATCTTAATCTTATTAGTTCTAGTTATTTATTTATTTCAGCCTGTATACCTATGCATACAGCGGGAGCATTTTGTGAACATACATACAGTTTGGGTTTTTTTATGAAGACATGAAATTTTGAATCCAAAAAAAGACTTTAATAATGAAAGCATTTGCTACTTACATTCGTAAAGCTGATATCTCATTCTAATGCTTTGCTAACATCTCCAAATTACAGCAAATTAATTATAATCATGTCATTTCAAAATCTATCATTTGCACATACTTTATGTATTATTTGTGCATTTATTTCAATACTTTTCTCTTGTAAATGCTTTTAAAAATTGCCTATGAAGAACAAGTATGTTCTATATCATATTCATAAATCTAAAGTAATTTTCAAGTTTTTAATTCTGTTGTGCTTGCTGCATTTTCTCTTTTTTTTTTTTTTTTTATGGACACATTTCTGGGAACTACTTAATGACTTAAGTAAGGATTCTCTGAAGTTATGATTTAGAAAAGTTAGAGAATACTAGAACATTTTGGTAGTAGACAAGGTAGATGAAATAATAAAACAGAAATGTGTTGTGGAAGAAATTTTTAAAGAGATATCTCAAAAATACTAATATTTCTTGATTGTCTTTCACAATTTTTTTTTTTTTTTTAAAGTCAGTTTCTATGTGCCAGGTAGAACGTGGAACCAATTCTGAAGAGAGCAGTAAGTGGGAAGAAAGACAAGGAGGGAAGAAATGTAGTCCTGTTTCCTTGCTTTCATGATCTAAAAACTAATCTTAGCAAACCCCAATGAGTATCAAGCTGTGCTTGTTCTTAAAAAACTTCACATAAACTTTTTATAAATGGCTCCAACCTTAGGAATTTTAACTTGCAGGATCTGTCCTACTGACAACAGTTGAATATTTATCAAAAAATCATTGGTAATTTTTTCATTATGTAGTATATAAAAAAGGTGAAAAACATTTTTTTGAAAATATAACTGTAATGTCTGAAAAGAAATTATAGTTAAGAGTAGCTCATTTTCTAATTCAACATAAACTGACACCTTGTGCATGCAAACTCTTTAATTTCATCTAGTGATCTTTGTTCTCTGACGTGGTGCTTGTTTTCATTCTTCTATCATGCTATCTAAGGACACAAATTATGTACTGTGACATGTCACCAAGCTGTCTGAAAATTCATTGATATTGATGGATTAAAACTAACCAGAAGAAGCTTAAAAGTAAATACATTGTGGTAATGACAATCTGTAAACTAATTAAAGTCTAACTATACCACTCAATTACAAAACTGAAATAGTAGGGTGGGTAAAACACAAACTTTATTTATGGATTGATACACTGACTATTTCAGCATTGTAATCAACAGATTTGTGAACATTATTCCTAACTGAGCTTTCCAGTATGCATAATTCATAAGAAGTAGGGCGTGTAATTCATAGGAACTAGGGCAAATATATTGGGTGTCGAAACTGCTGTCTTCCCTGGATGCTCTCCACTGGTTTGAAAATCCTGTGCTCAGAGAAGAGCTTCCCCTATGGTAGTTTTCTCAGTAGGTGGCTTAATTAAACTTCAACGCAGAGTACTGGCTTGTTGGGCTCAGACTGCATGCTTGGCTTTTCCCAGAAGCTGTGGTAATTCCTGCAATGTCGAAACAGATTGTTTCAAACAGGTCATAAAAACATAACTTGTCAGTTTCTCTAAAGCTCCAGCTGCTGCGCACAACTTTCTGCCCACCCTGAAGACAGACAATTGTGTTTCGGCTATTGTGTTAGCAGTGATGTATTCCTTGCCCAGCCTTGAGAACCACTGAAGACAATGTTGGTTATTTACAGGGTGTGGGGGGAAAGAATATTCTCCATCATAGCTTTAAGTAATGGCATAAAAAGTTTAGTTCAATGTGAACTTCAATTCTTTTTAAGACTGCCTTACGCATAGCATGCTGAAATGCCCACCCAACTGAACTGATGGACATCTTGTTATTTGTTTCAATGGCTCCAAACTGCTTTGTGAAAATACAGCTCATTACATTTTTCCTCTAAGATCTAATGTGAACAATATATTTTGATATCACATTCATTAACTGTTCAGAAAACACTTTTAAACTCTGCTTTGGAGGCAAGATGCAAAATTTATTGAGAAACAAACCTCAAAACAACAACAAAAATAAAACTAATTTGTGCTATGTTGTACTATTTCACTCTCACAGGTTATTCTGGTAATGGATTTTTCTGTTGATCAAATGAGTAGTTTTAAATTTTTTGAGTTCTAGGTAACATGAAGGCTAGATTCCTAATGCATGTACTGCCAATTACAGAAAGGATCCCCATAAGATTTCTAGTGGGTATACAAAAGAATTTTGTAGTCTTTTAAGGTCAGATATACCATGTCTTGGAGGCAAGAAGGAGAATGGAACTTCTGAAAACTTCATATTGAAATTAAAAAAAAAAAAACCAACCTTAAATATTTTATTCCCACAATTTGTGCAGAAAGATGTATCTGAAACACAGAACTATTAGAATTACCTGTTGATGGAGGACCTTGGAGTCCTGAGGGCAATAAGTTATCCCTGAAGCAGCAATGTGCCCTTGTGTTGAAGGAGGTCAATGGTATCCTGGGGTGCATAAAGAAAAGTGTGTCCAGCAGGTCAAGGGAAATTCTCCTTCCTCTCTACTCTGCCCTAGCCAGACTACATCTGGAGTATCATGTCTAGTTGTGGTCTGCCCAGTTCAAGAGGGACAGGGAAATACTAGAGAGAGTCCAACAGAGAGCTATGAAGATGATGAAGGGACTGGAACATCTCTCTTATGAGGAATGGCTGAGACACCTTGGGCTGTTTAGTCTTGAAGAGAAGACTGAGAGGGGATCTTATTAATGTTTACAAATAACTGAAGGGTGGGTATCATGTTGAAAGGGCCAGTCTCTTTTCAGTGGTGCCCTGTGATAGGAGAAGAGGTCATAGTCACAAACTGAAACACAGGGAGTTCCACCTTAACATGAGGAAAAACTTGATTACTTCCAGGGTGACAGAGCACTGGAACAGGCTGCCCAGAGATGTTGTGGAGTCTCCTTCTCTAGAGACTTTCAAGACCCACCTGGATGTGTTCCTGTGTGGCCTGCCCTGGGTGTTCCTGTTCTGGCAGGGGGGTTGGACTTGATGATCTCCAGAGGTCCCTTCCAAACTCTATCATTCAATGATTCTGTGATTTCATGGTGTGTGATTTCTCTCACATCATGTAACTGCCTGAATATATTCTTTAGCTGCATTTAACATGTAAATAGCTCTTTTTGAAACACTACTAGGAGTGAATTGATAAGAACAAGAAAATGTTCTTTCTAATGCCTGCATTCCCTGTGAAAGCATCTAGCAGTAGTTTTATTATGAAATTGTTTTGAAACAAATGGATTTGGAGTATTAGGTCAGCATTGTATACAGAGACTGAACTAAGGGACAAAATGCCTGTACTCAAATTAGTGCAGGCTTGATCTACAATTGCTAGAAACAATGCTTTGGAAAAACTGTGAATAATATTTTCTAGCTATAAGTTAATTAATACCTCAAGGTGTGACTTTCCACCATCTCTGCAGTAAGATAATGGCACAAAATTTGCACACCTTTCTTTCAGCCATGCAAAGCATCCTTCCTGTGTCCTTTGTCTGTAAGAGACCTAGGAGACTTTCCATGGTTACTAGTGAGAAGGCATTCAAGCAACAACAAATTATCAGATATCTCTGTGTTTAATTGCTTTATAGTTATGGTTATTCCTAATTTCACTTTAAAGTTTTGACTATTGACTTGAGCTGCCTGTGAGCACTTTTTTTCTATTTTACACAAACAGGCAAAATGAAATAGTTATCCCTAAAATCCTATTACCTGTTACCAGATACTTTGTGTAGCTTGTTTGGGTTTATGCCTAAGGGGAGTTTGAGAGCAAGGTGGGGAGTGGAGTTGGGGGGGGGGGTGGAGGGGGGGGGCAGGCAGCTACTGGCATGGCTCCTGTAAGAAGCTTCAAGAAGCAGGCCAAGTCAATCAGCACTTCTATGATAACATATCTAAGAGTAATTGTTGGGCAAATTCTTTTGTGCTGGGAGTTCTTCTGTTTTGGAGAGGAGTGGAACAGGAAAGAGACAATCACAGGTACACAGAAATCTGTGAGGAAGCAGTGGAGGAGCCATGCAGAAGCAGCCATTCCCCTTCAGCTCACGGTGAGGTGGCAGGATGAGCCCTTGCAACCCTTAGAGACCAACAGTGGAGAAGAATCCCATCTGCAGTCCATGAAGGACCCCATGCCGCAGCAGAGGACGGCTTCAAAAGGACGCTATGAGTCTGAGGGAGGCACACACTGGAGTGGTCCATCACTGGGAAGAGCACAGCCCATGGAAGTAAACCATGCTAATTGGAGAAGTTCATGGAAGACTGTCTCCCATGCTGCCACATTGCTGCAGGGGATGACTGTGAGGAGTTTTCCTCCTGAGGAGGAAGGAGCAGCAGAAACAACAAGGAATGGACTGGGACTGATGGCAACCCCCATTCCTTGTACCCCTGTTGCACTGTGGGGGAGGAGAGAGCAGGGCTGGGCCTGGAGAGAAGGAAGGGGTGGGATATTTAAGATCCAGTTGCATTTATCACTGTCTTGCTCTGACTCAGGTGGTAAACTGGTAGCAGGTTTTGTTAAACTGATTTTGTTTTCCCAAGTTGAGTCTGTCTTTCACCTGTGACCATAACTGGTGAGTGAGCCCTCCCTGTCCTCTGCCTCAACCCTTGAGCCTTTTATTCTGTTTTGTCCTCCCCATCCCAATGTAGAGGGGTGTGAGTGTCTCCGTGGTTCCTTTGTCGCCAGCTGGGTTGGCTCAAACCATGACAACAGTACAAAATTTGTCCTTTCTAGTCCACAGTTATAATTAAGCCATAAACGACAAAGTAATTCTATCAAAACACACAAATGTGCATCTCAAAGAGAAAGATAAAGATTGTGAGTTCGTCCAATTTCACTTCCATTCTTTTGAAGCAAGCAGAAAAGTAAATAGGCCCCAAAATCAAGTTAAAACATCCTACCTTTGTATTTGCCAAACCTTAGCTAGCTTTGCAGCCAAGATTCTGAAACCTCAGTGAGACCTCACAGTCTAAAGCTGATTGTTTACTGCAATAAAAAAAATGCTTGGGTAGTTTTGTCAGCCAATGAGAAAGAAGTCTTCTCAACTGAACAGCTAAGAGTGAGTTCATTTTAAGCCAACTGAGTGACTATGGATACACCTAAACAGCTAAATGAAACAAGGACAGGAACTGACAGCTGGTTCAGAGACTAAGCTGTCAGGGCTGCCTACATCCACACTAAATAATTCTTGGCCATATAGGCCTTGGTTGGGCAGCAAATTGTCCCTTGGAGGCCAGTAATTGCCATCATTGATAGCTGTAACTACAATAGTTTTAACTATGCAATAATTGTTGGTTTATGAATACTCTTCTCACTTGAAGAAGCCTGAAGTACTAAGAAGGCTGTGTTGAAGCCTATCAGGGAAGGACATTACAGTCTGAAGCTATAATGAGAATGCCTACAGAAATGGTTTCTACTCCTATCACTTGAGATAGTGAGTCTAAACCATACCAGGGATGAACTAAGAATTAAACAATGTAGACAATTATGGGTCTTTGCTTTAAGTCTATGATTTTTCCCTCTTTTGTTTCCTACAGTCAATACAGCTGTCTGTCTAGCTCATCTAGCTAAATAAGGTGTCTGAAGTTGAGTGTTATGAATGCTCCTCATATCTTTCTGTGTTTTGTTTTGTTTGTTTTTTGTTTTGTTTTCTTTTACTGTTTAATGATTAAATACTCTGCTCTGTCTTTGGTGAGAAATTGCTACCAGTTATCAACATTTCTGAACTGTCCAAAACATCCAAACAAGATAGATGTGCTATGTATAGTGGATAGATATTTCATCTGTATTAATAATTCATCACAGAAAGGTCCAAAAATCTAGTAGCAAAAATGTCACCCTTGGAAAATTATAGATAGCAACAATCCAGCAACAGTTACTCTGTACTGAAAGGCACAAGCAAAACCTCAGTAGCCAAGCAGTTCTGAAGTAGCTGGTGACATTCTCTAAAATTTCCGTATCCCCTAGTATGTTTGCCCTTCTGTTCCCTGGAATGAATTTATTCCAAGTGTTGCTTTTAAGAATCTGCCTGTGGCAGTCTCACTGATAATCTAATTTCAAAAAAATAGAAAAAAGATTTTCACCAATCACTGCTGAGAAGGTGAGTTTCCATTTCTTTACTTGGAAAGTAAAAGGCAAAGAACTGAAGGTCTTTCAGTGAATTGTGCCAGCCTGATAGGGAAAAAGACAGTGATAGAAGAGAAGCTGTTATTTATTCATCTAGAGTCTGAGGTTTACTGCAGGGCGATTTACCTCACCAATATCTCATTTTCTACATGTTTAAAGGAGTGTAGGGAACTCCCACCTTTCCACTGCAACACAGCATCGCTTCGATTCTTCAGGCCAGTGGCAGAAAGGCTAGAGAAACCTGTGTGGTGATATGGGATATGGTCTTCTCCCTGCACAGCAGACCATATTATCAACAAGCCAAATGGGGAAGCAGGCATTAACATGCAATCCAGTAGTAAATTACAATCATATGCCATCATTCAAAGTATAGATCTCTGAATTTTCACTGTAGACTTTTCTTATTATCCTTATTATCTGATTATCCTTGTTATCAGCTTGGATGGGGCCTTGCACAACCTCATGTAGTGGGAGGTGTCCCTGCCCATGGAAGGGGAGGTTGGAACCAGATAATCTTTAAGGTCCTTTCCAACCCAAACCATTCTATGATTCTATGATTCTTACTGAATTTTCAGCAGCTGACTCTCAGAATTACAATAGGTAGAGAGAACCTGCTTCCCTGGATTCTGGCTTGTATGAAACTTGACACTGATGTAAAGTCTGAAATGAAAAAATTCATCCTGTGTATGAGGATATTACTGTCATTTGTCAAAATGTGGCCAAAGTTGAAAATACACTAGATATGCAATTTCATTAATAAGAAGCTCCTTGATACAAGTCTCAGATATTTTATCTAGGTACTGAAATACTGACTCAGCTGCTGCAGAAACACTTGCTGGGAAAAAGGTCTCAGATAGCCAAAAGACAAACTGTGGCATGCTTTGTTGATGAGAAAGAGTAGGCAAGAGGCCAACATACTTCCTAAAAAACTGATACCTTTTATTTCAGCTAATTTTCTTTGACAGAAGCCCGGCCACATTTAGTAAAAGTCTCAGAGGGATGTTCTGGATATAGAAGAACTAGAACTATTATAACAAACCAGAGTTATAAATGTTGGTGCAATATGAGGACTCCAACCTTTAAAAGAAATCATAAAGAATGCACAGGTCAGTGCAAAGAAAAGACTGTCTTGGCCCTAAGTACCACCCAATGCAATTGCAAGCCACAGATGAGGGGGCAGCACAGGAAAGCTCTTCTTCCTTTTAACACTCTCTCTCAAAAACACTGGAGCCAAAAGGGTATTTTCACCCTTCACTGAATCCCCACTGGCAAGAACTGCTCACTATTCTGATAATTACTCTTGAGAGTTGTGATGATATTAAGTAAAATCAGCAACAAAATGTCTAAGGATAGCTGACCTGACTGCAGCTGGCATTCCAAATAATAACGTTAAGAAACAGAATGAGAAAAGTCAGTAGTTACTGCCAGATTCTCTCAAGTAAGTGTTGAGATACTGGGCCTGTTAGCTCACTTTAACACTGACACAGTTTACTGTTATTCAGCTTGGCTGTCAAGGAAGATGAGAACAAATTTTTCTGGAAAATACATTGTGTGGTCTAGGCAAGCCAGGCAGAAGACTACTGGTGGATCAAAATCTGGACGACACTTCAAGGTCTTTTAGTTTTTTTGGGGTTTTTTTTTTTTTTGTTGTTGTTGTTGTTTTTTGGTTTTTTTTCCCCAGAAACTTAAAGGACTTCAGCTTGTGGGGTCCATTTTGCCAGGTTTTTGTCTTTCATGAATTAGGCAAAGAGGAAATCTGGATGTTGTGTGGAAGGAAGGTTGCATAGCCACCTGCTAGCACACAAAATTTCTGTTTCTGTTTTAGCTATCCATCCTCCCCCTTGGTCCCAGGAAAGAAAGGGAAGTGTATCTAGTGATTTTGGTGTTTTACCAAAGTGCAGCTGTTTCCTTTTAGAAATTTCAAGCTAGGTTTAGTTAACTAAAAGGGAGAGGGCATTAAATAAGCCACTTCCTGGGCAGTAGACTAAATTAAAGGCTAGAACAACAGAGGCAGATATTAGTGTCTGAGACTGGTACTTAAAAGCAGTAAAACAAGGAAGTCTGGGTTCACATTCCAACATAATAACATGAGGATAATCAGATGAGGAGCAGGGTGGTTGGCATAGTTAAGACATAAGGCATAAGACATAAGGCTCCGCTATGAAATAATAAAAGGTAAAAGCTCGTGTCTCTACGGACTTGAACATGCCATATATATACTTAAGGACTGCTGAGTTTCTTTGTTGTGTTCATGGTGTTGGAATACAGCTTTCCACATAGTGAGATGTAGTCTAAACAACTTATTAACACACACTTAACGGCAATTACAATAAAATTCTTGAGTACATTTAAAAATATTTAGGTTGTTAAATCATCGTTTCTCTCAACTTATCCAGAAATCATGGCTGATTAGTCATAATGTAAGGAAGATAAGTGTTTTGAAAATCAATCTTGACAGTGACCAGTACAGCAAATCGATCTGAGTATTTTATTTAGAAATCTTCTCATGATGGTTAATATTTCTTATTGAAATAATGTAGCTTTATTGTATGCTACTCACAGCTTTATGTACGTGTGTATATATATATATATATAAAGAGTGCAAGGGAAGAAAACAGAGTAGACAACATGAGTATTCCTCATCAGTCCTCTGAGACACTGCAGTTTTTGCAGGACTGCCACTTGTTGAAAGTCTTCAAGAGACTTTAGTATCATAATTTTACTAGTCTTTACCTTCCTTACTTTACCATACTATTTTCTTTGAGAAGTAGTAGTGAAATCATGTAGAAATATCTCATCTTTAAGTTATTGCTTGTTTGTTTTGGGGGTTTTTTTAAGAAAAAAAAAAAGGAAACAAAATTAATAGCTACTGCACTTGATTTCTTGAGATTTCCGTTTATGTTCTTGAAATACAATTTGTATTAAGGAAAACAGAAAACAGAGTGAGTCAGCTGTTCTGGTTCAAGCCTCAAGTTCTCCATAATGTTCACTTGCCAGGTTATGATGGAAGCTAAACTGATTCCTTTAGTAATTTTCATTGGAACTGTACTTGGACTCAAAAAAAAGTCCCAGAAGTCAAAAGAGAGAGCAGTCCAAGAGATATTTATACAAAAAGAAAAACTTAAAGAGGTCACCATGAAAGACCAATGGTGTAATTTTCATTACTTTTATTTCATCTTATTCTATTAAGTTTTTTTTCTTTCTGTTATTGTACATGCATCACTAAGAGAACCTTCTTATAGAAAATTTACATGTTAACAGAATAACTAGATAAATAACTCTAATGAATAGGTATCCCTTTCCCAAAATGAACATGGAGTGAGAAAGAAACCAAGACTTTCTCTGTAATTAATGTTATTGAATTTTTATTTATAGCATCTATTATGTTAAGCAAATGAAAGAAAAAAAACAATTCAATATTAAATAATAAAAAAATAGCAAAACAAGTGAAAACTTGAAATAAATCTCACTTTTTGTTAAATACCCGAAAGACTGCTAAGAAAAATGACAAGCTGCAAGCTTGGGGGTTTTTTATCCTGAGAAAATTGACAACACTTCAAAGTCTTCTATCTATTACAATAATCTTACAGAAGAAAAAAAAAAATAAAAGGAAAACAAAATGCAATATATGTTTTTATTTAAAGCCAACATGTTTTTTAAAAGACACATTGAAAGTACAAGTGATCAGTCTGAAATGCTGAGAGAAAAATACAGATTTTAGAACAATGATGTTATAGCACAATAGTGGCAGTGAATAAAATAATATTTTTTTATTCTCATGGTAATATGTATGTTTCAGTGAAGCACAAACAGAGTAATCTCAACTGGGAACAGTTTCATGTGAGCAAACAGTTTTAGGAAGATCTATACCTTAAATAGAAGAAGTTGCTATATAAACTGGTTATTGAAGGGTAAGCTGCATAGTGCAAAAAATGTGTCTGTTAAAATGACCATTATGCTTCTTGGACTTGTAAATATGAATCATATTTATGTTTTTGTCTGATTTTTTACATCCTGTAAATTAAAGAAGCCTGACATTTCCTTTATTTTCCTACTTCCTAGCCATTAATATTACCATTCTCTTGAATTCATTGTGGCAGAAGTAGCTCTCAAGAAGGCACTGAAATGAGGAAAGGATAATGGCTTAGGGGCCATTACAGGGTCAACATTTTACAAATAGAATTTTCTGGAAGAAAGGTACAATCAACAGTCAAAATTGATGTCAATACCAAGAGAGTGAATCAGTGTCTTGACTGGTGCTCCCTTAGAGGGCAATTTGACAATGGTTGTTTTTCACAGCAGAGGCAGTCAAGTGCTTAATTTGGTCTAGCCAGATGGGAGGGACTCAGAAAGCACCAGGGTTCTCCTGGTCCATTCCTGGTCTTCTTCTGAAGAAAACCTATATGCAGAAAAGGATGTTGCCAGTAGGTTCACAAAATACATGGATAGGGATGAAGGCAGCATAGGCAGAAGCTATATGACAACAGCTTAGCATTTAGATAACTGAAATAACAGTAAGTAAGATTTTTTAGTTTTACTATTCATGATCTAATCAATAATATGAAGAACTGGAAGAGAGTAAGAAGGCTTGAAAGAGTGTTTTACAAGCAATAACTACCTCCAACAGTACAGAAACTCACTTTCTCCCTTATTCTGTGGGGAAGGTGCACTCAAAAAACCCATTGGTTGGAGAGATTTTGATCATTTATATCTTCAGTTACATTTAAAAATGGGTTTGCCTTCTTAAAAATATACAGGTTGTATTTACTCTCCTATATTACTTTTTTTCTAAGACTGCATCGGATCTAAGACTTGAAAGTGATGGTAATATTAAAAAAAAGAACCCCAAACCCAAAGAAGACAAGCATAAATCAGGGAAATACGTCAGCTTTGGAGTGGAAGAAGCTATTAACATTTTTCCCCCACCTACAAGCATTTTACAGTTTACAAGACCTAAATCTTCTCAAAACTCAAAGGTTCTGAGTAAATCATACGGCTCCAGGTAGCCTCAGATTTTTACATATAACATATTTATGCAACTATATAAATGCAGATGTTTAAAGAAATAGACTTATTCAGTGGAACTTTGAAAAAGTAAGAAACAAATTTTAAATCAAGTTAAAGAAAATAAAATTCAGAAAACAAAAGGAGTATCAAGAAGTCAAGGTTTGTTATTCTTTTTCAAGAAAAAACGAGGGTTACACTGTAAAAAAAAAAAAAAGAAAACCAAAACAACAACAAAAGAGTTATCACAAACCAAAATAATGGTATTTTGGTTTTGTGGTTTTGAAATGTCCTTACAAAATATGCAAGCTATATCAGGATTTTTAAGTTTTAAAGGGACAAGTTCTAAAAAAGGTGGTATGGAATAGCAATGCCTAAACCAATCACAGAGTCTTTATGCTCTTGAAATTATCTTGAGGTCCTTGCCCAGAAGGCTGAGAAGAAGGAAGAGATTGTTTATTTTTCTTGTAGCTTTGGCGGGTAGTGGTTTCTGCCTTTATTTCCTTTTGACAGTGGAGGCAAATTTGCAAGCAACATCCTTTTCAGAGAGGAATGCATATTTGTAGAAGGTCTTCTACCTCCTAAGCATCTCTTAGACAGCTATACTTGTTTTTCAAAAGTCACTGTCTCTCCCTCCCTGCTGACAGTAGGAAGAGTTAGATTAAATGCCTCATTTTGAGGATTCTAATATTAAAAAGATGAATCCTGCCCAAGGTGAAAGATTCTAGATCAACTGTTAGGTTGTTCCCTGCTGCAATTAACATGGCATCAGGAGGTCCCTGGATGTGCTCAGCTTACATTTGTGGACTGACCTAAGAAGCAAAAGTGGTATAAATACTGAGATTTAAAAAATAAAAGCCATCCTACCTGCTCTGCTGTTTCTTTATTCTGGGAGCATAATATTGCATCATGGGAGGTCTAGAATCCATGGAACATTAGAGAGACTAAAAAAGCAGACCCACACTAAGAAACAGCCGACTGTAGGACTAGACACTGTAGGGTCACTGCACCAGAGTGACGGGCTCTTCTTGCCACCAAGCTGCAATTTTGTCAGGCCAGATGATCCTTGGAGGAGCTGTCTGTGTTTGTGAACACGTTGAATTACCAATTTTTCAATTTGAGAATGTCTTTGTCTTTGAGAATCACTCCTACAATAAGGCAAAATAGCATGTACTTAGGTGTGTCAGGCGACTGGTGCAAATAGGTCAGCAACTGTAGAACATCAGCTGCTGTGTGGCTCCTACAGTGTTGCATTTAATTACATCCTTAAGGTCTAGATTTTAAGACAGGGGAAGGGAAGAGATTTTCTGTTTTCTATGGAAAAGATGGGTTTTGTGGTATCTGATGTACGTTTTTGCCTTTTATTGGTAGTGCAGTGTTATGCATTCTTAATTCCTAAAACCAGAGAACAGTTTTTTTCTCTAGTTAATTTAGCTCTTAAATAAGAAAATAGAGAAATTAATTTTTTTTCCAACTTTCCCTTTCTTGCAAATTGCCAGTACATCACTGCCCACCACAAGCAGCAACAGTCATCTATTCACCCAAACCTATTGATTCTCATATGAAGGAGTTTTAAAAAGACATTGGTTCAGTAGTTAAACATACAGTATGATGACTTCATGTACCAAATTGCCACTTCAAGAAAGAAAAAAATCCATAGTCAGTGAAAAACAAACAATAGAGTGTAATTCTCATCCCTTTTTTCACGTGGAATAAGAAATTTGTCTGTCTCAGTGGCTGTATGCCTGATATATACTCTGATGCTATTAAAATTGAACATTTATTGTAATAATAATGGTAATAACTGGTTAATAAATAATATTTATTTTGTAAATCCATTGCAAAAAAATTCAGATAGCTACTTCTGAAAGTGCTGACACAGGTCCCACACCCTGCCTCAGTGTCCCTACTCAGCCTATACTAAGTAGAAGGCTAAGATCAGGTGAAGGGCATGAAAGAAGAAATAACCTTAAATATTAGCCAAGTCAATTTGAAACCCTTTTCTAAAAAGACTAGGTTTATTGAGCAAGAAATAGCTAGTTTCGTAGGACTTTTTAATGCACAATGTTTTTCCCAGCCATTTTCATCTGTGCTTCTGTTTATCATAGAATATTTGATGCTGCTGACATTCAAAATTACTGATGGGAGAACTGAGAATTTAGGCAGGGGGATGTGACACTTAGGGTAGAATTTTTGCATGGATATTTAGCCGGGCATGTTTTCATCCTCTGCCACGGCACTCACCGAATGCTGCTTTTTTAATGCTCTCCTAGGTGAAACTGTAGCTCTCCCCCACCCCCCTTTGTAACAGAGAACCTGCCGAATTCCCAGTTAATTGTCTCAGAGATCCCCTTTCATCCACCTGTGATCAGTTAGCAGATCAAAAACGTCAGACACCACTTAAAGACCAGAGGGTCCTAAATCAGCCTTAAGCTGCTGCCTTTAATGGTTTGTTTTGACGGCGGGGCGGGAGCACGTGGTCCCCGTGTTATGTCTGGCTGCGCTGGAAGTAGGTCACGGCGAGGCCCCACGGGACCCCCGCCCGCGCCTTTCATGCCGAGCCGAGCCGAACCGAGGCAACCCGGACTCGCTTACCGTTGCGTTACCGGCCCCACTCCCTCTAAATTAAAACCGCAAGGAAAAATTATGCCAGGCATGAGCTGATAGTCCTGAGAGCACAAGCTATTCAGGCTGCTGAGGAGGAAAGTGAGCATCTGTAAAAGGAAAGGGATCCTAAATGTGGACTGGTAGTAAAAAAAATTATGCTTGTCTTTAATTCTACAATTTTCTGATTGTTTTGGGACTGGGGTCTTCTTTAGATACATGTTTTCCTTTTTAGTTTTTAATTATTCTTTTTACTTTACATAATTTGCTTTGTGCAATGCTAAGAAAGCTTAAATACAGTTTCCCTACAGTAAAACATTATTTTTCTGCTAAAAATATAATATAAGGAGAAATGACAGCAAAATCCCCACATTTGTCTCTTTTTCATCCTGCAAATATTGAATATTATTAAGTTTTTCAACATGTTAAGTGTCTCACATAGAGTGGTATAAAACTGTACAGTAGGAGGTTCTTTTATTGTAGTCTCTGATCTTGATTCAAAGGCAGTTCAAAGAGCTACTAGACTACAAAGGCAATTGTTGATGTCCTCTAATTAAAAAGGATAAAACTCAACATTCGGGATAAAATTTCAGGATGGATCTATTCTTAAAAAAAAAAAAAAAAAATTAAAAGAACAACAAAATAACACAATCCTCTTTTATATTTCTTTTAAGTCTTTAAGCAGTTGAGTAATGAAGAAAATATTTGAAAGATGATTATAAACATAGGTCGTGTTATTGTTACAGCATTTTCCTAGTACAAGAACTTGTTTTAAAATTCCATTTTCATGAGAGGCATTTCTACTGCTGGTATGATTTTGACCTGTACTGAAACTTAACAAAAAGAAGTATTCATTCCTAATTCAAGTGGAATTTCCATATTTGAAAGCTGTTGTAGGATCAGCTCATTACTACCAAAGATTATATTGTTTTATTTATTGTACATGCAATCTTGTTAACTTTAATGAGTCAGTTAATGGTGTAAGGCAGCAGAGGAACCAAGCAGTAGAGTAATTAATACTTTGGGTCTAAATTAATTGGTCAGGAATATGAACTCAGTCAATATTTGGTGGTCTGTTAGGAGACCTGTAGCAACTATAGGAGGTGTTATTCCTCACAGGCAATGCTTAAAAAGAAAAAGCAACATTTGCAGAATCTATTACAGAATCTACCAGTCTTAAAGACGGTCTGTTGGAGATGGATCTGGGATTCACATTACTTTTTAAAGAAAATTTTGCTAAATTAGAACATGCAGAATTGTATAATAGGAAATGGTAAGTAGAGGTGCCCACCTGAATATATTGATACTGCAATATTGTTATGTCAGAAGGATCCAATCCAAATTTTACTGAACCGAGTGGGAACTCTACAGAACAATCTGTTTTGGACTTTAGTTTGTCATGGAATAAATTTTAAGAAATACAGCTTAAGAAATTACTTTCATCCTGTGATTTTTAATGCTCTCCTTTAACTTGGATTTAGTCTTTCTAAAGCATTACTGAGATAAAGTGGGTTTGGTCTGCTAAATTCACACGAGACATTTAACAAGTGGTAGGATTATGATTTCCAGATAGACTAAAAGTAAGTTATTTGATTCAAGATAAAGCTTTATGTTTAAAAGAATTATAGGTGCCATTCTTAATGGAGCAGATGTAGTATTATATATTTTCCTTATGGTCTGATGATTTTCTGTCATTAGGGAGATCTTTAGCAGTCTCTTCAGTAATGAGCCAAATTCAGGTGGCAGGGAAATTACAGCTTACTTTTCTCCAGAGGAGATAGTCTTTATTCTATTGTTTGTCTTCCTAATTGTGTGTGCTTTTTCTATGCTTCATAAGTTGTTAATTGCTTTTCTGAGCCCTCTGTCGGCAAATGACTGATTAAAGCAGTAAATTGTGTTGCCTTTAACTTCTGCCTATAAAAAATGACACATATTTACAAATGTGGGGCTAAATTCTGTTACTCTCTCTAATCTACGTAGTAGGTTTTTAAGTCTTTGTTTTGATTTCAGTGAGAAATTTGTGCATAATGGAAGAGATAAATAGCAATGAAAATCTCTTCAGTGCCTGCTTGAAAAAAAAGGCTTGAGTCTAGATGTTGGTTTTACCAGCTTGTATATTTCAGACAAACGACATAAATCTCTTGCCATAATTCTGTTTAATTTCAACACCGAGAATCAATGCTCATTAAGTTGGTGAAGAAATAGACTGATGCATAAGTAATAATTTAATCCTAGGTCATTAACAGTTTGCCTGCTGATGTGATCCATATTTATTATGTATATCTTCCTAACATGTCACGGGGACTACAGTGTATGGACCAGAAAAACTGAGAGATACACAAGACAGTTACCCAGTGCTGAACTTATATATTTGTTCATTGTTCTGCATATAAAGTATGTTATTTCTTCTTCCCTTGTACAGCTTTGGCTCATTTCAACATCCACAGAAAAGACTTGGAAATAGATCTTAATTTTGTTCATTTCCAGTAGTCTTGGAGGCACAGTGGCATTACCCAGTCATCCCAGTAAAGTTACATGCTAACCTTAGGCAAACACTGGAGAAAACAGTTCACTCAATTAACTCAGTGGAAACTAGCAAGCACCTCTTCTGTGGTGGGCCAAGCAAAGGAGGCAAGCTAAGTTACTTCTGATATATTAAAGGGTTGCAATTATCTTCCAAAAGCTTAATTAGTTCTCTGTTCTCTTGTAGCCTTAGGGAGGTGCAACACTATGCATTTCATAGTCTCTGCCTTTCTGTTTATATTTGACAATGCTTTGGCAATGATGCACAAAGAACATAGTGCCATTTCTTTTAATCATCTGATGGAATGCAGTTTTGCCCATCCAGGTTAGCAGGAGAGGCTTCTCCTCAAATTTTAGCCATCTCTTTACGTTTGTGTACATTTCAGGCACACTGTGAAAGCTGAGGAGAGAACACCTTATGGGGTTATCTGTAGATGCAAGTTTGAACAAGTCAAGCCAGTAACCTGCCTGTCTTTAACAAGCATGCTTTATGTAGCAAGGGCAGATTTTTTAATCAATTGCTGTTGCAATTAAAGCCAGTGTTAAATAAGATTGTACTGCCACTTTGGCAGTGTTAGTACTATGCTATCCTTTATCAATGCTACTTGTGTTAAATATGAATCCACTGAATAATAACAAGAATTAAATAGTGATCACATCTCTATCTCTTGTGTTAGATACTTATTTTTATATTTTAGGAGTTACAAATAGAATTACAAAAACAGAGTAGTTTGGGTTGGAAGGGGCCTTTTAAAAATCAGCTAGTCCAACCCCCCTGCAGTGAGCAGGGACGTGTTTAACTAGATCAGGTTGCTCAGACCCCCATCATACCCAACCCTGAATGTTTCTAGGGATGGGACATCTACTGCCTCTCTGGGCAGCCTGTGCCAGTGTTTCATCACCTTCATTTTAAAAAAATGTATTCCTTATATCTAGTCAAAACCTACCCTCTTTTATTTTAAAACAATCACCCTTCTCTTGTTGCAACAGTCCCTGCTAAAAAGACTGTTCCCATCTTTTTTATAGTCCCTCTCTAAATATTGAAAGGCTACCATAAGGTGTCTCCAGAGCCTTCTCTTTTCCAGACTGAGACTCTCTCAGCCTTTCTTCGTAGAAGTGCTCCAGCCCTCTGATCATTTTTGTGACCCTCCTCTGGACCCACTCCAACAGGTCCACATCATTCCTTCACTGAGGACTCTGGAGCTGGATGCAGTACTCCAGGTGGAAGTGTCACCAGAGTAGAGGGACAGAATCACCTTCCTCAACCTTCTTAACCTTCTTCCCCTTCTTCTTTTGATGCAGCCCAAGATACAGCTGGCCTTGTGGGCTTAGAGTGCACATTGCCAGCTCAAGTCCAGCTTTCCATCCACCAGTACCCCCAAGTGCTTCTCCACAGGGCTGCTGTCAAACACTTCAGCCTACTTCTTAAGCTTATCCAGGTCCCTCTGGAAGGCATCCAATCACTCTGGCATGTTAACTGCACCACTCAGATTGGTGTCATCTGTGAACCTGCTGAGGGTGCGCTCATTCCCACTGTCTATGTCCTAGATGAAGGTACTAAACAGTAGTGGTCCCAATACGGACCCATGGGAGACATCTCTTGTTACTGATCTCCATCTGGACGTTGAGCCCTTGACCACTACCCTCTGAATGCAATCATCCAACCAATTTCTCATCCACCAAACAGCCCACACATCAAATCCATATCTCTCAAATTTCAAGAGAAGAATGTTCTGGGGGATCAAGTCAAAGGCTTCATAGATGTCCTTTTCTTGCTTGTGGGATATGATTGAATAATTAAGTTTTAACAGACAATACTCATAGCTATAAGACCATACTTACTTATGAAATCATATTCATAGACCAATCCTTTGAAATATGTCCAAAAAAATAAACTGTGTTACTAGAATTTGGAGCACAACGTTCCCATTTACATAAACCATAAACAATATTAATGAAGCACAGACATACTTATGTGTATTCCCAAAATAAAAATAGGAAGGCAATACCACTGACAGTTCTATTTGTACCGTGGTGAATTTTTAATGTAAGATACCTCAGATATGTCTTTTAAAAACCAATAAAATAGTAGCAGGTTGGGTTTTTTTCAGTCTAATGCTTTACTAAAAAAAAAAAAAAAAAAAAAAAAGGAACAAAAACCCCAAACAAAAAAACCCAACAGTTTATTTCCTTTATCTGAACTTCAAATAACACTATCTACTTTCTAGGATTCCATTGCTGTGGTAATGTCAGGTAAAGGAGCCTTTGTTATTAAAATGATGTTTGGACTGTATTTTAAGATATTTGTGTCATATGGTCCAGAATTTTGCAGTGTTAGATATTTTTGTCTTTATTTCTGTGAATAGTACAATTATAATAAAATTTAAGATTCTTTCTAATGGCAGCACTTCATCCTGAATCATTTCCATTCACTTACTTGAAGCAAACAGTAACACTCTGACTCAATTCCAGCCCAGACTTTGGTGCTTGAGCTCTTCTGCCTTTGCAGGGATTCAGTATCTCTTATGTGGTTGTTGTTATACTAAACACATTAACACTTCTGTGTCCACTGACATTGTAGTAGCAAAGAACCAAAACTTACTGAAGTACAGCGCTGAAAACCAACATCAGTTTAATCCAAATCCTGGGTACTATGTCTAATTATATTTAATTTACTCAGCTGCAAAGCATAAAACTGAGGTCTGTCACAAAGTACAATCTGTAATGTTGATAAAAGGGGGTTTTAGCATACATTTAAGTCCCTTAATCTAAGAGCAAAATGTTCACTACAGCTAGAACCCTACAAATATTTTTCTCAGTCGTGTTTATTTTTTCTGCCCTTGTTCTACCTCAACCTTTTCTCTATGATCACTTTGTACTTTTTCTGAGGTGACTATAAAATGCCAAAAAGTAAACCTACTGTACAGTACCTTGGCTAAAAGTCAGCATTTTGAGCCAAGAATTTCTCAGTTCCAAGCTGTAAAAGAGTCATCAGAGCATCTCGTCCTTGGCTTTCTTAAAAGTTTCAGAGATGATTTATACTGATTTTGACTCTTTTGGAGATGACTGCAGGCTGATAGATTTTTAGAATTCAGGACTCTTAATTTTACTGTTACAGAACATAGTAATACAAGAATAACTTGCATTTCTGGAGCATTTCCTCCAAAATGCATTAGCTACACTGTTAAATAACCCTACTCAAAATAAGTGGAAAAACCAGTATCTTTCATCAGGACATTCTTATTAGGCCTGTTACAGACAATTAATTACAGAAGTCTCCCATTACCTCTGAAAAGCTCTTCTCCAGTTGTTATATGACTTTGCTTAGGTTATTTCTATTGCATAAAATAAGAAAACAAGGAGTCAAGAGGTTAGATAATTTGTTTTTAAAATAACATACAATAGTTGCAGACACAACAGCCTGTGTTGCAGAGGTCTGAAGACGTCAGGACCTCACCAACAGGAGCACATCTCACAGAAGTGGGGATTTTGGCAATTATAAATGTCTAGCGAAGCAAATACAGACTGTGATCTATCAAGAAAATCTGGAAGGTAAGATGTGTAAAACATTCTGAACTGTAATGGCTGCTAGGAATAGAGGAAATAAAGTTAACTCTGGAACTCCGCAAAGAACAGACATTTCATCATTTCACATGTAGCTGCATTCTAAGTAATGCTGGCAACATAGGTTGATCAGATAACCCTCTGAAATTCAGAACAGTCTTTTTAACAAACTGCTTAATAGCAATTCGGTTTTGCACAAGAAGAAACTTTTATTTTAGATGACAATGCTAGCAAGACTTCAGGCAATCTGAATGGACTCTGGTCATCAATTCTCACTAAGGTATTTCACCACACAAGCAGTAGTGAGGGCATGCAAAAGAATCAGAACCCATCTGCACAAGTGCACTCATGATACTTTGTTCTAAATTAACTGCAATCTTCAGACCAAGATGCCCTAAAATAATCTTATTTTTCATAAAACAGTGGCCAGCACTTCACAAATATCTGTGATTTTAAACACTTCTACTTTCTTTCTTTTTACCTGTTTTCTCTCTTTCCCTTTATCTGTGCTCCTGCCCTCCCTCCCTTCCTTTTCTCTTTCTCCTTTCTTTCTTCTCTCTCTCTCTATTACCTGCCTTTGATGGATATGTCCTTTATTTTTAAAGAGTATTTGAAAGTAATTCACTATTGGTGGATTCCATTATTACCCCTAAGTAGATGTTATCTGGGTCTACCAATTTTCAGATGTTCATATTTTCCATGTGAAACTATATCTAAGGAGCTGCAAAAAAAACTTCAGTAAATATTCTCCAGCATTCTTAAAAATGTTTTTGAAGTGAGTGCCATTGAAACATAGTCATAAAATGTTTTATACTAAGTTTTTCATACTATAAATCACACACGTTTACTTTTTACTCTGATAGTTTACTTCTATTTTTTGGCCCTCTTGATGTACCTGCTTTGTTGGATCTCTTTGAAAGGTTGTTTCACTCATTCTCCATAAATTTAAAATGGGAAATGACATTGATTATTAACCATCCAGGCATTATCATCATTCCTATTGCCCAGATCCATTCAAATGTTAATGTCAGATAAACATAATTCAGTTAGCATTCATGTATATGTGTCTGTCCTTATCTATTTCAGAAACTGAATATAACTGTGAAGATGCTTTGGTAACCATACAACTCCTTTGTGAAGAAAGGTGTTAGATAAAGGTCTCTGATTTTCACAGTTTTCACCAAAGAAAAAATACCAGGAAGTGTTCATCAGGTGGCATTTTCTAACTTAAAACCAAGAATGAAAACATCATTAAATTCAAGGCAACAATGTCTATATACAGATGTTTATTTCTATAGTATAGTTGTGTTTTAAGTATTTCTCTTAACCTCTTCACCTTCAATGAAAAAACTTGGAGGTCTCATTCAGGTACAAATAATTAAATAATTTATTAATTTGGGAGAACTGAATATCTGGAGAGGTATTTGTCACTAGCACAAGTTGTTGTAGCAGCTAGCTAGGATAGCACTCTCCTATTTTATCAAAATCAAATGTAATGCTACTGACCAAAATTAACATGCTGAACTGACTATCTCAATAAATTCCACTATCAGCAGTTTTTTCTTCTATACTTCATGTTGTAAATTCTTGTTTATCAATTCTGCAATGTGTTATCTATACTTTCTCCTGCAAAAGTTTCTTCCCTAGCCCATGAAAGGCTGAGTTACACAAAAAAAATCCAATGAATAATCAACCTTTCTGTCTCAATATGGGATCATCTTTGTTCATGGATGCAAATGTTTGTGCAATTGACAACAATAAAGATCAGCAGCCTATTCCAGCTGTCCTGCAGTCTTTTGCAATGTTTTACTGTCTGCATCATGAGAAAGCTTTTCCTCATGACCAGCCTTAGTACAGGCTTCCTGAGGTGACATAGAGCAGAGTCAAGCAGCCAGCCCTCATTGCACGTCAGCAAGAGATGGTTATCTAAATTCCCTGTATTGTGTATGCCTTTAGCTTCTCTATATATTTATAATCATGATGGTATTTTTATTTCTGCATATTTTAATAAGGATTAAAAATTAAAGTATGTTTTCTCCCTGAACAAAGACATTTTAAAATTGTGTAATTATATCTAGAATATTTAGAATTGTCATAAAGAACTAATTGTGAAAATGATCCATTAAACAGCAAAGAAGCTGGTATGAAGAGCTTCCAGTACTAATAGGATGGAGCAACAGTTTCCTTTCATAATACTTGGAACAGAGAGCAAACACTGTTTCATTATGACATGCCTTTGGGTAGCAATCTCAGAATGCAGAGGTATCAAATTAGCTGTGGGAGGTCTTCTGACTACAAGATAATCAGCAAAATAATCATGACACATAACAGAGACTCACACAGGAGAAGAATGCTACGTTAATTAGCTGTGCTTGTCCTCAAACTATTTTTGTTCTGAATCTGCATTTATGTCCCATTGTGCAGCTGCATTTCCATAGGCTGACCCACCTACCCTCATCATCTAATATGGACCTTTTTACTGCCATATTATGCATGCAGATGCAGCACAGGATGTTAGCATCAAACATTGCACCATGTTGTGGGTTGTTTTTTTTTCCATATGTCATCTTCTATCTTCAGTATTGAAATTACTTGAACTTATAACAAACATATTGAAATAGTTTATCTATTGCAGGAGATTTCAATATATATATATAATTATAATTAAAGTTCATTGTTGATTCTCATTATATATCTAGACATTGGCTTTGGATGCTTTTCCAATTGGAATGTTAATGTCTCCAGCAGCCATTTATATTCTATATCAAATGTTTCTGCAGAGCTTTTTACTATATATTTGATCTTCCTTTTTTTTTTTTTTTTCTTTTTCCTGTTGTACTCTATTTTAACTACTGTAATTTATTTATATTATGGACTTTTTGGAACAATGAACTATAAATTAAAAAACATTCCTTGCCCTAAAGATGTTAAAACTCACTTCAGTCGCAGGGAGATACAATGTCACTAGAATCCTCTTTTTGCTATCAAAATAATGCAGTAATTTTTCTACTTATTCTTTCAGAAGCTTTTTAATCACCCTTCAATGTTATTATAAAAAAGCAATCATATTATATAATGTCCTATGTTTTTAAGAATATTTTTGAAAGAATTCTGATGTTTTATATCAGTTTCCTGAGAACTGCAGAGTCAGAACAAATTCCATCAAACATAGCACCTGTTTGTGGCTGTACATTGAGGCATAAGAGAAAACATAAGAATGGACAGGACATGTAGTAGTATTTTTCCAACTACTTTCCCTGCTTCTGGTGATTGGTGGTTCAGTAATTTCTTGATAATATAAGACAAAGTCATCGTAAAACCCTTGACTTATTTCTTTTCCATTAACTTGTCCAATCTAGTTTTGAAAGCATGCAAGCTTTTAGCTTCCATGGTTTTCTTCAGTGGGGAATTTTGCATCTTCATTGTGTAGTCTGAAATGAACTACCTTTCTTTTTCCTTTAAAAATCCTCCTTATGATCTTCAGCTCCTAGTTCTTTCAATGGAAGGGAGAGAGAACAGTTGTTCTTTATTAAACAACTCAATGTCACCTACAGTTTCTCAGACACGTGACAGATCCCCTTTCCAGCTTGGAGTCCTTGTTTATTTAGTTAGTTCTCCAATGAGGGCACTATGACTCTGGAGGTATAATGACCTCTGCTATTTAGTTCTTTATTCCTGTCTCAGTAGCTTGCTACTTGCTTAATTGGTCTTCACATAGGACTGATCTGACATTTTTCCTAAAATTGTCTACTGCAGATTCAACACCCTGTTCCAGGTCATCAGGTTAACACCGTTTTTTTCATGAGTTTTATTTTACGTTCAATTGCAATGAATTCCAACTGGTCAAGCCCAGATATCCTGCCTGAAGTTCTTACAGGCAGCTCTCTACAATGCTTGCATAAACTAAAACATTTAACAAGTATTTTCATTTCATTCTTGTAGATTATTTATGAATATCTTAGTCTCACTAGAGATCTCTGACGTACTGCAGAGGTGACCTTCCTTCAATGTAGCAAATTCCTAACCTATAATCAATCCTTTTCTGTCTTTTAAGTAATGCTTTCATCCATTCAAAGCCCTTCTCAATCTTCGAAAGGTTACTTAGTTTAACAGATATTAGTATGCAATCTTGAATGACCTCCCAGAAATTAAGAGTACTGTTTATCACTTCACTGTTGAATACTCATTTTTGTTAAATATCTTATAATTTTGATTAATTTTCTCTTCAGAATTTTATCCTTTTTTATATTTATACTGAAGCACAACAGATGGTGTTAAAGGGACAAACTATGTAACTTTTGATGCCATCTTGTACTGGAATATATGTGCCAAAATCTTTTAAAAAATAGGATTGATCTGTGTTATGGGTATGTTGCAAAAATTTCTGTTGAAAAAAAGTAAAAATCAGGAATTTTTTAAATCATTTCTTATTCTAAAATTTTAAAAATTCAGCTGTTACACACTTTAGATTGTTCTATGAAATTACCATTTCATAAAAATTATATTAATCAAAATCTAGAAAAGATGGCTCACATTGTTTGTGAGTTACTAAGTACTTCATGAGAAAAAAAAAAAAGGAGATCCCTATTAATATAACTTTCTTTTTTTTTTTTGGTGGCTTTTTTGCTTCCCTAAAATTAGACTTCATTTCTTTTTTGCTCTCCTCTCCTAATATAATTAAGTTGTTAGCTAGTCATGATAGGGTATAACTCTTTCTACTTAGATTTGACCTAGTAAAACAGGGATTTAAGCTTTACAGTTTCTATTAATAAACAAATATCAAAGAGAAATCATCACTGAATCCATTTTGGTACAAGGAGCATAGCCATTACCACAGAAATTTAAACAATTTATTGGAAATTAGTGTTTCTGTAAGAATTTAGGAGGCCCTTTAGTTAAGCAAGTCAAGAGCCCTCATGAGTACTAGCGGGGAAAAAAAAAAGGTAATACAATTGGAATGCATAAACAGGGCAGTAATAAGTAGAAAATGTCCAACATCTGAGAAAGTTCTTCAACCTCTCTTTACATTAATATGATTCATGTTGTCCTAACACAGGCATTTGAAACAGGCTAAATGAGTCATGCCCTGAAGGTGCCTGTTTCTCTCAGTTTTCTATAAAGGGATCCTGACTATCGCAGTTGGAGATGTCTGTGGAGTGTATATCTAAATTAGGTATGATGAATCTTTCTGCAGCAATTCCTTTGCCTCTGTAATAAGTGTGAGAGGTAGATCTAGTGTCTACTTTTTAAAAGATTGTTATAAAATTGGATGAATTCCTGGAAAAAAAATATGAGAGAGAAACCAGAACTGTGCTATAATGAGACACACAAAGAGGTGATTGTGAATGAGGCATGGCCTAAATTGGTCAAGATGTACTTAAGTCAATACTACTTCTGGGAGGAATCCAAGGGTTGACTAGTAAATGTAGGGGTCAGATGAGATTGTTTCTGTGAGGAAGATATCTAAGTCATTGCTGAAACATGACAGAAAGATTCGAAAATTATGCCTAAAAATTTCTCTGATAGTAATTGAACTAAATACATAAAATTTTGTTGATATCAACTACAAGGAGTAGCAGATGAAAAATAGACAAATAAATAGAAATGCAATAAAATATTTAATCCTCTGAGCCTTGTGAAACAGTGAAGAGCCATACAGAGAACATAATTAAATAAATTCTTACTTTAGTAAGAGAAACAGAGAGAATTAGATGACAAAACAACAGTTTGCTTTTGTGAGGAGGTATCTTACTAGGAGAAATGGAACAATGAGTACAGCCAACATGAAATATTTGTTCCAGTTTCAGCAACACAAAGAAACATTGAAAGCTTTACAGACTACCTCTTAAATAAACTACAGGCAAAGAAGAATTAAGATAAAAAGATCCTTCACCATTGACAACTGAGGAACAAGAAAAAGGTGTAAATTCATTTCTAGAAAATGGGTTCTGTGTAAGGGCTATCTTGTGATTTTAGGCTGAGTCCTGAATCATACAGAAAGGTGCTGTGATTCAGATATACACCTCCAAGTTTGTTGCTGTGGAAAGATATGATAGCAGATTTACTTTGGTCCGACAGCAGAAGAAATTACTGGTCCCCTTGACTCAGCTGTGTTCAATAAACTTGATGGAAGATTGTATGAAGCCAAGATCCCACTAACACTGAAGAAAGAATAAATAATGCACAGCTGTATCTTCTGAAGTAGGGATGAGGAAGAGCAGCTGCAAGCCAGTTAAGGGTGGGATTCACCTCATTCATATCCAGCTATCTACCTGCTAAGTTTCTGATGTAAACTAAACCCCCCACCTTGTTTCTTTCTAAAGTCAGGGACTATACCTCCAAAAAGGAGTTTTTTCTCTGAGGAGAGCATGTCCACATTGAGGTGGCTATCTCACTCCACTGAAAAAATGATAGAATGCATCAGAGCCTCATCAAACCTAGACTTGAATGTCTCCAGGAATGCGGCCTCCACCACCTCTCTGGGCAACCTATTCTAGTGATCTATCACCCTCATATTAAAGAAGTTTTTCCTAATGTCTAACCTGAATCTATCCTTTTCTAGCTTAAAGCCATTACCCCTTGTCCTGTCACTACAAACCCTTGTGAATAAACCCTCCCCTGCTTTCTTGTAGGCCCCTTTCAGGTACTGGAAGGTCCCCCCAGAGTCTCCTCTTCTACAGGCTGGACAACCCCAACTCTTTCAGCCTGTCTTCAAAGGAGAGGTGTTCCAGCCCTCTAATCATCTTTTTGGCCCTCCTCTGGACACGCTCCAACAGATCCACTTCCTTCTTGTGCTGTGGGCTCCAGAGCTGGACACAGTACTCCAGGTGAGGTCTCACCAGGGCAGAGTAGAGGGGCAGGATCACATCTCTCGATCTGCTGGCCACACTTCTTTTGATGCAGCCCAGTATTTGATTTGCCTTCTGGGCTGCCATTACGCATTGGTGGCTCATGTCCAACTTTTCATTTACTAGTACCCCCAGGTCTTCTTCCAAAGGACTTCCCTCTATCATGTCCTCTCCCAGCCTATATTGATAATGCTGGTTACCCTGGCCCAGGTGCAAGACCCTGCACATGAGGTTCACCTGAGCCCACCTCTCCAGCCTCTCCAGGTCCCTCTGAATGGCATCCCTTCCCTCTGGCATATCAACTGCACCCCCCCAGCTTAGTATCATCCGCAGACTTGCTGAGGGTGCACTCAATGCCACTATGTCATTAATGAAGATATTAAACAACACTGGTTCCAGTATGGACTCTTGAGACACCACTTGTCACATTTTCCAATCTAGACATCGAGTCTACTCTCTGGCTGCAACCATCCAGCCAATTTCTTATCCACTGAACAGTCCACTCATCAAACCTATATTTCTCCAACTTGAAAAGGAGGATATTGTGTCAAAGGCTTTGGCAGAGTCAAGATAGATGACGTCCACATCTCTTCCCTTGTCCACTGATGATTGGAAGGTTTCCATGTCTAGCATACAGCAAATCCCACTCAGGTGGTCAAACTGATATAAAATACAGGCACTTCTAAAGCACAAGGTGAATCTTTTACTGAGTAGGCTTAATGTTAGGTATTTGTTTTGAGTGCATATTTCAGTTACCTGAAGAATAATTTGGTTTCAGGGTTCTTTTCTTAATTTGCATCCATAGACATTTACTACAAAAGCAAGCATTTGTTGCTGTAGGTGGTCTGTGCATCTTTTGATTTTAGTGCTTCTATGAGGTCTTCATATCACCCCTTCATCCAGGCATTGCTATACCAATTTGAATCATTTCTCTCTTGTACTGTACTTCATCCAGCACTATAGAGCTACTGGGATCTGCAAGATAACTAAAGATCCTGTAGTTTGTCTGTACTGTCACATTGTAATTAACACCTGATTAGTGTTAGAGTTCTATGATGTGTTAATTTAGATCTAGGTTCCTCTCCAGAGGGAGCTAAATCTGTCTCTGGTGGAAATGGAGAGAAGTGAATGCTGCGTCCCAGTCCCTGCATCCAATAAGGATTCACCCTTAGAGTGCACATGATGAATAAACACAGACTTCAGAATTCAAATCCTATTTCATTCTTTTGGCTTCCTACCTAGCGCTCACCTCAGAAAACAAACAGACAAACAAACAAACAAAACCAGACAAAAACCAAACCACCAGTTTCTTAGCGTATGCTCTAGGAGAAGACTGAGCAGAGCAGGAGCCCAAGCAGACCTTCCTTTTGTGCAAGCTGGACACCAACTGAGGAACCTCTCCAGGTGAAAAGCAGCCTGTCCTGCAGGCCTTTAAAAGCCAGGACCTTATATAGCACCCCATATCAATTCAGGAGGCAGTGAGAAATGCCAGCCATTCCCAGAAACACATACCATGCAGCTAGCAAGCTGCCAAATTCCACACCAACTGTGTGAATTTTTCAGAAGACTTAAGAGAGTCACATACAGGCTGCATTGCAGAAACCTCATACAGAGGGACTGAAACAACATTCTTTATCTCTTATACTATGTACTTACTTCTCTCCAGCTGAAATGCTATTAAAATATAAGCCTTTTAAGAGTTACATATATTAGTGGTGAAGTGCTGGAAAGTTTTCATGGCAAAATATTTTACTGGGCAGTAGAAATCTCTTACTGAGAAAAAACCTCTTCTTAAAATTGTTCTCACTCCAAGATCCAAAGTTTGGTTATTCATTTTAATTACATTTGGATGAAAAGACAGCCTTAATAATGTAAATGCATGTACTTCTGTCTTTACAGGTATAGAAAGATTGAAACAATGGCACTAGTATAATTCTAGGCATTCTCTGTTCACCTTTAATTGGAGGAATTAACTTTGAAGATTAAATGCCAACATTTTTAACCATTTCACCGCTACTTGTCATCTCATCACTATCCATCAACTGTAGATTAATGTACCTGTCATGCTATGATGTTTTATTAATTTGAAAGAAGCTTTCACAGAAATATGGCAGCAGGTTAATTTAGAATATGCAAATAACAAAGTCGTTTATTGCATATTCTTTCAATCACTTGGATAATTGGGATTCTGCTGTTGCTCTGGCAAATTAGAATAAATGGTGCTTACACAGCCAACAGCTGAAGAAAAAAAAAGTATTAGACTCCTGGAAAGCAGCTTACTTGCTATGGGTAGCTATTTCTGCAGAGTGAGGTCAGCAGCTCTAGACTTACAGTGAAAAGTGATGAAAATGGGATGAACCATGTATGCTAAAAATGTTGGTAAATATTAACAAGAAAGTTATTTAAAATATGTTTGTCCACCAAAATTGTATTAAGTAAAAACTATTACATGAAAATTATGTTTTGTAGAGAAAATTATGTTTTGTAGAGAAAAATTTATTATTCTGTTTAACTCCAAATTAGAAAAAGTGTCCTTCTCTGAAAATTTTATGCCTTGAGTGGAAAAAAGACTCTCGGAGTCTCTTGGTCACAAGTCCATTTGCTCATAGTTTTTTCCTGTCTTTAGTCTTGGGTGTAATTTTCAAAAGCTGTGTCCCACTTTATACTTGAGGAGCATCATTCTTCTAACCAGAAAGCTGAAAGTCACAGATGTTCACAGAAAGCTGCATTGCTTTCCCACATCTTACAGCACTGTGACAAAGTAATGAAAAGTAGCTTCCTTCTAACTTCCCATGCTTTGATATTTTAGTAGCACAACCACTTTTCCTGTTGCCATGTTTTTTACACTATTCCATCACATTCAGAACACTGTTGATGAGAAATTAGTGGTTATAAGTTCCACAACAAAGGAAACAGCACTATTCTCACAAAAAAAAAAAAAAAAAAGGTAACAGGCTATTGTAACTATTATTAAGGTTTGCATTTTTGAAGTCAGACAAAAAGGACTGATTCAAAACCAGACAATATTCTTTCACCTAAATATTATCACCATGTCTTCTGGATACTGTCACCCTGCAGTGCCCTGCTGTGTGTCCCTTGTACTCACTTGCCAGGTTATGAACATACAAAATACCTGAGATGTGCTTCCACATTCAGCTTTGATGATCTCATCAATTATGACACTAAGAAAGGACAGCCTTACTCCCTTGTCCCTCCTTGCCTTGGCCTCCCTTCCTCTGCCTCTACCTGTGGTCTTACAGATTCCCTTCATCCCTTGTGTGAGCTCTAGTGCTCTTCCCAGTCTCATGCGTTTAACTAACCATGCAGAAAACTAAACAGTTTCTTCTGGTCAATGAGTTAAATTGGTTCTTTGAGAAGTCCAAGACCAGACTGTTTTCCCAGATGATGAGAAAGCTCATCCAAGGACAGAGAGTGGATGGGATCAAGACTTTTCCAGTGGTAGCAGGTGGCTATATGCCCATTCTCCCCAGTTTATAAAACCATACCTTTGCTTATAGGACAGTTACACAGAAAGGATTATTTATATTGAAGAGCTAAAGTCCTAATACTGATATGGATTTCAAAAAAGTAGATCAACCATCCTAGAAAAATATATTTTGTTTGTATAAGATCAGTGTTTGCACTCAAATGCTTTACTGGCACAGTTGGATCAGTATAGCTCCATCAATACAGCTTAATAGACTTACTTGTTTGTGTAGCATTTTAACAAAATGGAGTTCCACATCTGCCTGAAACTAAAAATATTTATAAAAAAAAAAAAAAGAATTCTGATAAAGCTGAATTTTGTGATGTGCTTACATGAAATTAGGAAAATTTATAACTATCTGGTGATGGGCTGTGTGTATATAGAGGGATATACCCTAGTACAGTTTATATTTACAAACATACATATTCCTTATATATGAAAACTTCATCTATATGAGGAATACAATGTACTCCAATAAGTTGTTCGATATGTTGCATGCAAACCTTCAAGTGTAATGACAGAAAGACATTAATCATGCTAGCATAAATGATTCATCCTGCTCTATACAGAATTTCTCTTTTTATAATCTGTTACTTATATTTATTGGTAGGGAAAACAGCAGGCAAGTGAAAAGCTTAAATAGGTGAAGCAGACTGAAATTAATTAAACAGACAGTGCTAGTTGAAGCATCTGCACACTGCAGAGGACCCTGACCTGGGAACTGCACTTACCCTCAGGCCCCATGGCACAGACCCGCTGTCAGATCTAAAGGCCTTTGTTAACAAGAAGCTTATTGGTGAGATCAGTCACAGGGAATCGGTTTTGGTTCATTCCAAGGCAGTGAGGTTTTGTTTGTAGATGTCAGGAGGGATTTAGCAGAGGAGAGGTTATAGAGAAATATCCATAGGATAACTAATTAAATTGAAAGATTTCCTTCCCCAGTTGGAGGAAGATGCTTAGGCTCAAGGGACTCACAGCCCTGGAAGTCACATGGATCATTCTGAGACTTTCCCATCACATCAGAGGAAACGTCTGCTCAAGGTGTAAGTAAAAGAATTTACCCTCATCAGAGGTTCCACTGGCCTAACCTGAGGAGAAACATATTTTCTTTCAAAATCAAGCAAACATATAGCACATAAGTATGAAAAGATTTTACCAGTATACTGTTTAGAAAATAATCCAATAGTGTTAGAAGCAAGTATTTGAGCAACTTGAATGAACATGGACATATAGGTCGGTATGAGTTATGCTTCCTCTAAAACCAGAATAAATACATTTTAAAATAAAGAAGCTTTGCAAAATTATGAGACTGTAAAATATGTGGGGTAGTAAGAATACTGCCCAACAAAACTACACAGTTTGCTGCTGCAATATGTTGGTTTGCTTTGTTTTCCAGAAAGGGAGAAGAAAATCTTTTCCTTGTTAATTATTCCTTTGCTTGATGCTTCAGTAACTGAAAAGGAAGCTTTTAAGAGGCTTGCAATGCTGAAGTTGTTAACCTCTATGGCATAGACCATACACTATCACACACCCTTTGCAAAGGGATAGTATAAGTACAAGAATGTAGAAAGTGAAAAAGCTATGCTCATGTCTTGCTGTTAAACTTGTCCACCTAGTGTAAAAGTTTCTTCTTGCTGATTGTCATTGGAATGTAATTTTCTAAGTACTATAGAGATGTTCTAAGAAGATTTAATTGTAAAAAGAAATTATAAATATTGTTCTCCTAAAGACTGATATTTGTCTATATTTAGGTATTCCTGGCCAGAACCAATGCTTTAGAATAATGACTAAGTGAATTATTCAGGTATAAAATCAACCAAAATTTGAGATTTAGTTAAAATTAAAAAATACTAGAATTTTTTTTTTTTTTTTCAAATCAGTAACACTGTGGGCTGTATAGCATTTACAGTTTTACAACACTGAACTACTGAGAATAACAATGATTAATATCTGCTACCAATTTGGTGCACCCAAGTTATAGAACTGACTGTTTGTATTCCCATCAGTTTGCTGTACTCAAAATGATATGGCCAAAAGAAACACACCATATATATGCAATGCAAATAATTTACTGTTAGTCTAATTGAATTATTAACAGCCTAGTAAAAGAATTATTATTAGTCCAGCTGCAATAATACTGATAGTTCAAACTGTATATAGTTAAAATGATGCATACACACACTTTCTAGTGTCTACCCATTTCTCTGATGTTACGCTCACTCTTGTAAGGCCAATGGCTTCAGTCAGGGGAGATGTCACGTGTGTAGCTGTTAGCATTTTTGCTTGGAGGACTGTGGTGCTTGTGTTGGTGGTTTCCTTTCCTCTAGAATCTGTTTGGAGTCATTTTCATCTGTTAGCTGACTTGCTCTACACCTCACTCTTTTTTTATTTGTCTGTAAATTAATTTTACATCCAACTTTACTTTATAAGAGATGTATTATATATTTGTACTTTGGTCTCTTTGTTATTTCTGAAGCTACTTATACCTTACCCCTGAGTTCATGCTTTCAATGACCAGTAATTTGCCACTGGTGAACTGTTTACAACCTTGGACCTCCAGTATCAATCTGTGTCTGTTCTTCAATGTCTTTAACATCATCCATGCCTTTCCTCCTCAACCCACCACAGCTGCATTTTATTCTAGATTCAAAGAGTTCATTCTGCATGGAAAGACCACTTGATATTATGATATAAATGATACTAGTATCTATTAGTTAGAAATATACCTACATATAACAAAAAGCGTAACACTGCTCCACTGTGCAAAACAAAGGAAAAGCTAAAACACTGTAAGTAACAGTTACCTGATAAGTGAATAATTGCTGTTACAAGCTAAAAGAAATTTCTAGGCAGACCAAGAGAAGTCCTGACAAAGCCAGACAGGTATTGATGGCTGTGCTGTTTGCTTAGCAGCCAGCCTGTGACCTATTGCAATCAATGACAGCATCACCTTTGCTGATGTACAAGGTACATATCCATCATCTGTATTTCCTTTTACAATCCCTGTTTTTACTGAACATTAGCTACTACTTGTTAAAGCTTCCCACAGAGGCCTTATAAAAAAAGAATGTTTCTCATTATGGTGAAATGTCTCTTTTAATAAAGAACAACATGCTACCCTCCAAGTAGTCTTGAAATAGCGTCTTTCATGGAAATATGGAACCATCTGTCTGACAATAACACTTCACGCGACCTTGCAAAAAAAAGCAACCTAAAAATACATGTGAATTATGATACATAATTTTCTGAGTGTAAATTGATTCTTTTGTGGTAGATCACTTGTGATACTCAAGTAAACTTCTCCCTGGTCATACATGTGCCATTTGCTTCCAGTTCTTCTGGTTTGTCTCCAAGTCTCTTCACAAATATCATCTACCACCTTTGACACACTGTTCTCACTCAGCCCTCTGCTTTCTGGAATATAATTTCTTTCATTATTACTTTTCCACTTCCCTTCATATAGCTCCTCCTTTCAAGGTTATCCCTGTTCAATAAACTTAGTTCTTCCCATGTACTATCACATGCCAGTAGGTCTCGGTTGCCACCACATCCAATCTGTTGTAGTACAATCTTGCTGTTGAACAGATTTACAAAGCATGACTCCCTGATTAAGTATTATCCTGAGACAACACTGAGTACCTCCAAACACATAACAGCATACTATAGGAAGCTGTGAATGAAACCTATGTGTAAATATGCAACAAATGTCTTGAGTAAATTCAGTTAATGCTGAAGTAGTTGCACAAGAGCAATATACTAGGAAAACAGAATGTTACAAGAAAGAATTTAAAAATTACTATTTTAGTTGCTTTTACAATTACAGATAATTGCAGGTATTATTAATAAAAATATAGTATGTGTTACATCAGACTTCAGAGGGCAACAGGTAGATGCCTGCATCTGAGATAGCCATCCTCAGATCTCTTTAAAAGAAATAGAGTTTTTATTTATTTGAAGTTTATATTATAATATAAAAAGACTTGTGGCCATAACTCCCTTGGCTGTGTCATGTAATCTTCTCTGACTGTAGAGGAAAGCTAAGGTGAATTGTTCCCCACAGATGTCAACAACAGAGACACTTAAAGTTAATTAAATTAATGTCTTATGCAAATGACTACGATGAGAAAATGGGTCTTGTCATGTAAACTAAGATGTCATGGCATAAATATCTTAAAGGAATAGAGAAAATTTAACCAAGTCCAAAAAGGTTTTTAACTACTTTTACACAGACATTAGTAAGATCTGCCACAATTTGAAAATGACATATTCATCTTGGAAGTGGAAGAGGCACCTTCGCAGCAGAGATGCTGAGAACAAGAACTACTCATATGATCAAAATATCAGTAAAGTCATTAAGTAAAGCTACAAGTAATTTCAGGTACTCAGTAAAAAATAAATGCATTCTTTCATGTGCCAGCTAACCAAACCTTAAGATCTATCGTTGACCTTCTGATTTATGGTTTTACTCTTGGACAAAATGATTTTATGAAGATTGGTCTCTGTTGTTGCTGTAGTTGATTTTTAGGCATCATTTACCTATAAAGATATTGCTAGAATAACAACAAAGGATTTCCAAATCCAAGAATTTATTCTTTAATCATCAGAGTTTTGTTTAATCCAGAGAAAACTCCCTGTAACTTGCCTGTATATGTGGAAAGGCTGCACCAATTTAACCTGATTCCTACTCTTAAATTTCATCCTCCTGTACAAAAGACATAATATTTTCTTTCTGTCTTTCCCAAAGGAAAAGTATGCTTCTCCATGTATTCTCACCACATGATCACTTTCTAATGAACACTTTGGCCTTTAATCTCAGTGTTCAGTATTGCTAAATCTGAATAACTCAGAAATTTGGCATTAACATCACACATTTCCCACTTCCCCCCCCACCCCCCCAATTATAATCA
>JANHGN010007333.1:4986-30395 GCA_024605025.1 Megaceryle maxima | reverse complement strand
TGAAAGGCAAATGCTGGCACAGAAAAATTCAGCTTTCATTAGGCACTGTCTGAAATCAGCTAACCTCGTTTGAGTGAGCACTTCCCCATTTTTATTCTCCTACTTTCTGCCTCTGATATAATTGAGTCCTGGCCCTGGCTTTTGTACATATATACACATATGCAAACAGACTCACAGGCATGACTCCTTCTACCACGTGATGAGATTCTTTGTTATGGAAACTAAATGGACTAATATTTTCAACACAATTTTTAGTTAAGTGTTAGTAACTTGAAATAAAATAACACATATTCTGTAGTTCAATACAGAAACAGAAAGATGTCTGACTGGAGCTACAATTTAAAATTATCATGGATTCAGATTATATTGCTGCTGAGGTACCAGATAGATTGATCATTTGGAGTATTTGCTTTGCCAGTCCCACAGTCTAGAAATGAGAGTAACTAAACAATTATATTTTCCCAATAAAAAACTAACAACAAAGGATTAAACTGGAATGAATCAATATATGTGTATTTCAAATAATCAGTCATATTTTTTTAAAATATAACTATCTAGGCCTGAATTTCTTGCTTTATGCCACTCCAAGGGACACTAAGCACTCCAGAACTATTAATCTGAAAGTGTCCCTTTATTTTATTAATATTTTTACCCAAAACATCTGCATTCTGAGTGCACATAAGAAGTCCAAGGCACATATGGGAACTAGTTATCACTATCAAAATAATACAAATGTTAGAAGACCATCTATTTGCCAAGCCCTAATGGGCTGCATGTGATGGTCAAGCACACACAAATATGAAGGTTACCTAACTGAGGGCCTGAGGGCCTGTAGTAGTTCTGTCTTCCCTTGACTTGTAAGTTATATCAATGACAAGGAAGCATTTGTAAAAGTTAAGCTCTTAGATGAAGCCAAATGACAAAAATAAATCAACTCTATTAACCATATGAGCAAGACAAATTTAGAAAAGAAATTGACAGCTTTGACATGTAAAGCAATAAGAGAATGGAAATAAACTCCTCATTACACATAAGTGTGAGAGGAAGAAAAGATGTGCATAGCCCAGATCTGAAAAGGAATGTTTTGCATACTGTAATATATAGAAAGGTAGACTCCTAGAATCTGACCAGGAAGAACAAGTGGATGAGGACCTTTACATAAAAATAGAGGTGTCACCATGTTCACAGACCCTGGTCCTCACAGAGGATTTCAACTACTCCAGAATCTGCTAGAAAAGCAACATAACAGGACATAAACAATCCAGGAGGTCTCTGGAATGCATCCATGACAAATTCCTCCTCCAAGTGATAGACAAGCAAGAGAGGTGCTCTGCTGGACTCTGTACTCACCAACAAGGAGGGCCTCGGTGGGGAGGTGAAGGTCTAGGTGAAGGTGAAGATTACTTTCTATAAATCTTTGATTATGGTGGTAGGAGAAGGGTCTGAAAGCTGGAGGAAAACAAATGTCACTCCTATCTTCAGAAAGGCAAGAAAGAGAACCCAGAGTTGATCACCCTCACTGTGATCCCTCAAAAGGTGATGGAGAAGCAAACCATTTCCAGGCACAGATTTGCTTTAAAGCATTTCTATTGACTGAAGATAGACTGGTCATGATCAACTTTCCTTTCTTTTTTCAAGGTAATATTGACATCTGCCTTTTTCTGGCAGGAACCTTTTTCAATCATCATAAACTTTTGAAAATTATAAAAAATAGGCTCACAACTTTATTAAAAAAAAAAAAAACACACCAAACCTCAGCAGCACTGGATTCATCTTATCTGGACCTATGGCCTTGTGTATGCTCATCTTGCTTAAGTGTTTTTTAACGTGATCTTCCTTGAATGTGAGTAATACTTCACTCCTACAAACTGTCACCAGCTGCAGAACACTGGGAATCTGAGGGTATACCTTAACAGTAAAAATGCCACTTCTTTTAGAGGTTGTAAGGAAAACAAATAATTAAGAAAATAAGCTAATGCACTGTGTTTATTCTGCATTATTATACTCTGCCATGTGAGAGACATCATAACAAGGTGTAAAGAATCTGCATCCAAAAATGAATTTTTTTGCTATAAAAAGCATGAAAATAAATGCAACGAGTACAATTAGTGGACTCAACGCATATCATCCTTATTTTGGCATGCATCTCTTCACTTACATTATGTAAAACCAAAACAATCACAGAGGTGACAGATCTCTTACCCTTCAGAGTGTGTTCTCCTTGCTAAAAATCACAGTGCACTTTTAAATGTTTAGATCTCCCAGACAGCAATCATTTGCTATAATGTAAAGGAGAACAATAAAAATTATTACTTTAATTTTTGTCTTTATTCTGCTATGTGCTAATTAAAAACTGTTCTTACTAGACTAGACTGTGTGAAGACACATTCATTTCTTCAATATATAAGTTTGGAACTATTGATAATGATCAAGAATGTCACTTGGATGAAAATCCCTCTTTTGACAGAATATTTCCAACTAGAGCAAATATGTCAAAAGGTTGAGAATAAGATTGTGAAATTATCCTCTCTAAAGCTATTGGAATTTGGATACACTTTATCTTCCATTGTCATCCCCTTGAACATTCTTGAATTTTGTTTTTGTGTAGAATTTTCCCTGGCATTCTCAAGGTTGACTCGGTTTAGGACTTAAGATATGTAAGCAGTATTTTTTCAGGAAATAATTAACTAAAGACAGTAATTTTAACTTCCTGAATTATTTTTTTTAAGCCAGAATTGGCTAAAAAAAATATTCCTGCAGAAAATAGTGTTTTCTTGTAATCAAAAATGTCCATGTGTCATATTGGTCACAAAATCAATGTCAAAGGGAAGCCTTTTGACTTTCTCATTTATATCTCTAGTGAAAAAAACCTTCTAATTTCATTAGTGTCAAAATATTTTGTTTCACATTTATTATTTCATATTTATTTTATATCTGAACACATCCTTTAATTCTTCAGAATCCAATCTTTCATGTTTCTGAACAGATCTTATTTGTTGTATTCCAAAAAGACTTTCATTTGAGATGCTCATTCCAGTTTGAAACAAGAGAGGATACACCAAAGCCTGAGACTATTTACCATCAATTCATGCCTAACAAATATTGGGAAAAATATATATTTCAAATTTTGCTCAGCTGGCAGCAGGGAGAAATGCACCCTTACCTTCATTCTCACTTTGCTTCCCTGTATTCAAATTCCACCATTTTGTAGATGAACCAGAAAGCCACAGTATTCAGCAGTTAAAAACTTTAGGATCTGTCTAGCTGTCTAAGATTTAGCAATGTACCTATACCTGTGGGATTTCTAAAGAATTGCCACTTTCCCAGTGAACTACACTTAAATTTGGTGGAGAGGGATTGACACCATTGCTTTGGCCTTTATAGGCAGGGGTTTTGGTACCATTCCAGGAAATCTTGCCACTGACAGATTGCTGATTGTTCTGGGAATAAAGTTCAGCTCCAGTACACTGGGCTTCCCAATACCTTAATGAAATTCCTGGAAGTGCCTTTTATAGATAGAATTAGTTAACAGAACGACATAAAACCAGGAAAATGCAAGTAACGTAGCTGAAATAGACATTTTTTTGCAAGTGTCTTAAAGTTCAGGGATATAATACTGAGAATGCCACTAATTAATCTCCACAGCAGTAGCTTGTCTGCTAAATGCAAAAATAGGTCTGAAAACAAAGGCATTACAGACTCATCCACATCAGCTTGAAAGCTGCAGAAGAGTGAGAGAATCATCATAGGGCTCTAGTATCTTGGGTGTGCAACCAAATATTGAGGCACTGCATAAAATGTGGATACTGACCTGTTACAATTTGTGGTGCCAATGCAATTAAGAGTGCCTTAAGGATGGGTACTACTAGTTCATCTCTTGCTTGTAAGATACAGAGGAATGCCTCAGCTCCACCAAGGCTTAAGGGTCATAGCTGGTCAACATGTCCAAATGTAGATGATTCTAGGCACAGTCTGGAAAATGCTATCAGATACTGAGGCAATTTTATTCATTGGTTGATAACTGTATTGGATTTAGGTGCTGAACATGGAAATTCTCATCTGAGCTCTATCAAGCTTAGGTATCTTGTCAAAGGCAACCTGCTATGCATAGTGTAAAGAAAAGATTTTAACTGGTATTTCCTGAATCTGAAGAAAGTGTCTTTACACTGTTAGATCAGACATCTTAACAGCATTTACATGCTGAATAGTTCTACTATGGCAAAATGCCTGCTGCCACCTGAAATACATTTTCAGAGAAGGATTCTGAAAAAATAATATAGCTACATAGCCAGAGTGACATGCTCACAGATGGAGAGAAAGGACGCTGTGTGCAATTTGCTGCTTCAGTAAGGTATGGTGCAAAGAGGACTATTAAGGGATGTATCACACAGAAGACTGAGGAACAAAACAACATAAACATCTTGCAGACTGGCCTCAAAAAACCTTAAGTAGGTCCCACCCACAAGGTAAAATTCAGAAGAGGTGCCAAGTATGATAAAGAGAACTTTGGTAGGAACTTTTTGTCACGGAAAATATGCCCACCCTTGGAAGAGATGCCCAGGAAAAGCTTGGTATTTTTATCTTCCTGTTCAGGGAGCAGGAAAGCTGATGGGGCAGGCAGACTCACACAAGGAAAACTGGAGGAGCTCTGATAAGTAGTCCAGTGCTAATACCTTGTTTTCCTTCAACACATTTTGCAAAAAGATATTGTTTCTGGTTTTCCATCCTGTCCATCTAGCAATATGATGGACATTATTTGGCACTCGCATAGCATATGAATTTCAAAATCTTTGCTATTTTTATCACATGTAACTGCTTTAATGGATATGCCTTAAGTTGAATGTGTACAACTATATAGATGCACCCACAGAAATTAATCACTTTGGGGAGGGCTGGGGGCCAGGATCATTAACTGAGACCAAGTAAATCGTTTTGCAAAATGAAGTGCTACAAGTAATTCAGTCACAGAGAGTTGAGGACTGAAAACCAGATTCTGATACCAAGACATAGTTCTGGTCAAAAAGAGCACAGAATGGGGTAGTTTTTATGGAAAGACCATTTGTGTTTTGTTTGTGGTTTTTGGTTTGTTTTTTTTTTTAAAGAGCTTTTTTTGAAAAGCTCTTTGAAAAGAATCAGACATCTCCCTTCTCCTAAAAAGTGCCCCAAACCCTATTTTTAAATCATACTGTATTGGTTCATAGTTAGAAGCTTTCTCTTGCAGTCATAGTAATTGCATGAGGTTTTTGGAAAAGGTAAGGGAATATTCATGAATAGATAATTAAATTTAGGGACTATAGTAATTTTAATTATATTTACTTTGCTAATAAGAGACATTGGGAGTTGCATTCATTTATTGAGAGCTTGACAGGTTTTATCTAAGAGCATTTTATAATTAAGATCATATATTAACTCCTTGCTTGAGGTAATAAATATTCCTAGGTTATTTAACATGGAAAGGAAGATCTGTTACTCAGCTGAAAGTTTTGTACAGGACAAGTGCCACCCCCAATTAAATCTGAAGTTTAAATGAGAAAAGAAGTATTTGTTTAATATTTTGGATTGGAGGAGCAGAGGACCAGAGAAAAATCCTTCTGTGTCTTACTTTGATCCAAACCAGTATTAAGTTTCCTTATTTTACAATGTGTTTCTAGAATCCCAGCATCTTCTAGATCTTATTTGTTTGGGTTTGGTTTTGTTTGTTCAATGCCCTGCCTTGCCACACACTCAAAAATGTGACAATATCTGACAGAGCCAGTGGTGCAAAAATGCCCTATTCACTTAGTTTATTGGACGACATAAATATTCACGGAGGGAATCCACTGGTGTAACTTTGTACTAACATTCCATTATTACCCACAGCCATGTTGCACAATTTTGTAGACATGAAGTCTTTATTTTTTTTTTAATTGTCCTAATGCCACTCCAGAATGAAAGTCCACATCTCAAATATTTCCTCTTTCTTCTTAATGAATCCTCTCATACATTTTTCTGTCATGTATGATGACCATAAGGGCCACAGAATAATATAGGGATCCTCATAAGGATGAACCCCAATTTATTGAACCAGATTCACACAGTACAAACCATCCCTTTACATGGAGATTGCATTAATCTATCCTGAGGTGAGAGGGAACACCAGCCTCCTCTTGTGAACTGACTGTGTAGCTGCTGTAAATTCCAGTCTCAGTGATAAAAGACAGAGATGTAACCCACTATTTTTCCCAGTACCTATATTAAAAAATTAAGATAGCTCACATTCCTGATTCTTATTTTGAAAAACTGGAGTGCAAAGAAGTGCACTGGAGTGCACTGTCTCTGTGTTTGCTTTTTTTATGAAATACTAAAAGATCTTCATAGTTTGGAAGTGCAAGTTTGATTGATTACAACTGGTTCTTTGTTCCACTTAACATGTTATTGTGTGGATTTGTAGGCAGGCAGGTAATACACACTCCCAGTGTTCTGGTGCTTGCATCTCTCTGTCACACAAGTAGATATACATAAGGCATCAACAGTTTGCATGTAGCTCTACACAGATGTTAACATGTGCATACAATAGTAATGTTAAAATCTTAACACCCATATTTCAAACAGCAACAATAGTGAATTGTCTTCTTAACATTTTTAGTATCTGTCCTTGAATGATATTTCTGCACTGTGCTCTCACCAGAGTCCTTTCCAGTCGATTGCTTTCCCCCTGCCCCAAACACAGCACTCCATAATATGTACCACTGAGAAATGAAATGGTGATATAAACACTAATATGCATACTCTTGGATAGACTAGTGCTCTGGGTATACAAATATGCCTTTCTAGCACAGATTTGAGGCTAATTAAATACCAGTTGCGTTGTAAAACACTCTCAGGATCATTCTGCCTATAAGTGTTATCAAGATTTTTTAAAGCTCTCAAAGTGGTACTAAACAGTCGAACGTATGCATTTAACTGTTCTCTTTTATTTTTTTTTTTTCCTGATATTCTACCAAAGTCTTCTGGTTATTTAATTTTTAGAAAGAAAGACTGCAGTGAGTATTCCTTCCCTGAATACATTTTGCAGCTGTCCAGCTTTAATTGGCAAATTATGCTAAGATAAAAGTAGTAGAGTGGTGAAAAAGCACCAGAAGAGAAGTAGTGGTGTTAGAAACTAGATAAGCATGTTGAGAAGCATCTGATTATTCTAGTTCACAAAAATCTTGAAGATTTTTGTACTTCATTATTGTGAAGGGAAGCATTTTGCTAAGACTCTAATGAATCATTTGCAAAGCACGTGGGAAGAAGCTTACTTTACTGGTAAATAACCTTACTGGTAATGCACACGCATGAAGTCTTTAGAACTGTTATTTTCATGGAAGATTAATAATTCAAGGATAAATGTATTGCTTTAATATTGCTCTTCCCTTGACATTCACTTAATAAAAACACGAATCATTGAGTGAGTATAACACAACAAATATTTAACACTAACTTTCAAGTGTATTGTTCCCTGGTGATTTTACCAGTGGGAATAATGCCCGAGACAATTTTCATGATATGGCCTATCAGGAGTATAAAAATGCCTCAGACTGAGAAAAAAAAAAAGTTTTATTATGTTAAGGAACAAAGGTGGATTGCATTGATAAGAAAGACCATAATTCTTCTCTGACTTTTTAGAATTGTTTGGTAGGATGAATTTTGAAACCCATTGATATTAAAGCAGAATTCAGATTACTAAAAAGGCATTATATTACAGAATCACAGAATCTCAGAATGATAGGCATTGGAAGGGACCTCTGGAGATCATCTAGTCTAACCCTTCTGCCAAAGCAAGTTCATCTAGGACAGGTTACACAGGAAGCCATCCAGGTGGGTTGTGAAGGTTTTCAGAGTAGGAGACTCTACAGCTTCTCTAGGCAGCCTGTTCCAGTGCTCTGTCATTCTCAAAGTAAAGAAGTTTTTCCTCATGTTGAGGTAGAACTTCATGTGTTCTAGTTGCTGTCCCTTGACCCTTGTCCTGTCACTGGGCATCACTGAAAAGAGTCTGGCCCCATCCTCTTGATACCCATCCTTTAGTATTTATAAGCACTGGTATGATCCCTTCTCAGTCTTCTCTTCTTCAGGCTAAACAGCCCCAGGTCTCTCAGCCTTTCCTTGTAAGAGATATGCTCCAATCCCCTAATCATCCTCATAGCCCTCTATTGGACTCTCTCCAGTACTTCCCTGTCTCTCTTTAACTGGGAAACCCAGGACTGGACACAATACTTCCAATGTGGCCTCACTAGGGCAGAGTAGAAGGAGAGGAGAATCTCCCTCAGCCGGCTGGCCACACTCTTCGTAATGCACCTCAGGATACCACTGGCCATCCTGGCTACTAGAACCCACTGTTGACTCCTAGTTAACCTCATGTTGTCCATCAGGACTTCCAGGTCCTTCTCCACAGATCTACTTTCCAGCAGGTCAACCCCAAACTTGTTGCATGGGGTTATTCTTCCCCAGGTGCAATACTCTACGCTTGCCCTCGTTGAACTTCTTTATGTTGCCCTCTGCCTGATTCTCCAGGTCTGGCTGACTGGCAGCACAGCCCTCTGGTGTGTCAGCCACTCCTCCCAGTTTTGTTTCATGAGCAAACTTGCTGAGGGTACACTTTTCTTTCATGTCATAGCTCTTCCTGTTCATTCCCCATTATTTCTTCTTTTGCACTTCTGCCCTCTTTAATGTCCTGTCCATTTTTTTTTTCTTTTTTTTTTTAATTTAGCCAACAAATACCCAGGATATTTTTCTCCATCAAAATCCATAATGTTTGTGAGAGCAGAAAGGCAGTACCCTAAAAGAACTATAAATCATCAGTGTTAATCTTGTAGAACAATTAATATTTTACAGGATATTAATATGATAGAGGCAATAAAACTCAACAGAATTTTCCTAATTACCTTGCATCTTTTGCATTGTGAATTATATTAAGCTTCCAAAACATAAGAGATGTCTTCTGTGTAAGAATAATGTTCTATAATATATCATTACAATCAGCATTGTTTCCTTCTTTAACATCCTACTTCTCATTAGGCTAAAGACTGTTCAGATCTGATATTTCTCACAATTAACTTTGTTTTATGAGGTTTAACAGAACCTGGAATAATAAAATAAATCAATCCCAAATACAGCTCTGTGTATAAAGCTCTATAAAAGCTCTACCTTTCATCTGGTGTACTGTTTAAACAAAAAGGAGTAAAAAAAATTCCTTGATTCCCCTCTAACTCTGTGAAGATAAATATTGCCCACTGGAGACATGAAATGTGAAGTCAGTACCAGAATCCATGCAAGAAGACAATATGGAGTGATACTTTGCTTGTGTTTTCTTTTCTTTTTTCTTCTTTTTTTTTTTTTTTTTTAAGATATTAATACCTACATTAATGAACAGATTGCTTCCTATGAAAGGACTGTCACATATTCATCTCAGTGTTTCCACTCTTTAAGGACTATAGGTAAATAAAATCTAAAATAATTAATTTTTTTTAAGCATTTATACATCAAACATTCAATGATATATTCACTTGAAGAAAATCACCTGCTTCATATGTATATGTTTCACAGGTATATGGTATATCATTGCAATATGGTATGCTTTGCATGCCATAACCAGGCTGAAGCTAAGGACAGATAGAATACGTGAGTCATGCATCACAGAATTATATCTGTTTTAATCATTCTCCAATAATAAGACAATTCAATTTGGCACCACTATAATAAACTTCATCCCACATTATACCAGGACCTTCACCACATACAGCAAAACTGAGATCAAGCTTAGGGAAGAGGCATGGGAATTTTTCTCAAGATGTAATGCTGGAGAGACCTTATTTGCTTTACCATGACTAGTATTAGTACATGTCTGATGTTAAATGCATGGCTGGTGTTCTATAGCTAGAATTGCTGTACTTTTAGTACCTCTTCATTGCCTTGACTGATACACTATGCATGTGTAGGCACAGAAGAAAGGTAAAGCTCTGCCATGGACAATTAACTATATTACTCCGCTTTTCATGCTATGGTAGCTGTGTTACCTCACACTGTTCAAACATTCTCAGGAAGTTATCATTTTGCCATTTCAGGAACAGTTGGCCTTATTATTTTAAAGCCCTTCTCGTACTGAAATTGATTTCTGACCATTAAGTCATTAATTCTTAAGTCAACTTGGACAGATATATGTATTGTTGCAGCTACTTTACTGTTGAAGAAACTGAGCCTGAAGTTCAGCTTAAGGTGAACAGCCTGAATTGCCCAGATGCTGCTACTCAGATATTACATTAACTCCTGAAACCAAGGGAAAGTGTAAGTGCAATTTCTGGAAGGCTATGAGTTGCCTGACACTACAGAATCAGTCATTATTTGGGAAGGGGTTAGAGTACCTTTACTCACAGAAAGATAAAATCTTACTGTTTATGAATAATGCATGGCATTGCATGGTATTTCTAACAGGAACTCTTAAAGAACTGAAGTGCCCATGTAGTTCTTCATATTTTACAGATGACAATACAGAAAATCAAGAAAGGTCCAGTCATATGTCTTCATTTACCCACCTGACCAAGGCTGGACTACAGGTCCCTTGAGTTTTTTGACTGTTACAAAACACCTCTCTTAAAGAAACTGCCAAGGGAAGTAGTAAAGTGATGTCATTCAGCAGGTTTATGCAGTGGTTCTCTTCAGAATACATGTTCCCCTTCCTTTCTTGTGGGGTTTGGGAAGACTTAAAAATACATGAAACCTTTATTAAATGTTTCCTTGTTAATCTATCTTGATACTTTAAATGTTTCCCTAATACCGTCATATCCTATTAGTAACCAACCACCCTCATTAATTCAATAGAAAAAAAATGTTTTATTGTATTGACAATGTTTTTATTGAATTAGTGGAGATGATTAATGGTAGTGTAACTCAATGGAAGCAGCTACTCAGATGTTGTTTAGACATCCTAGCCTTGCAAGAGAGAACTTATTGTTCAAATTCTTATTTCTCATTGCTTGACAACAAAAAAGCCCAAATGTCAGCATTTCTTGCAGACATCCATAATCAAAAATGGTACTTGTTATCTTTATGTATTTCACCCTATTTTATAATACACACAGAAGAAAAGTGCAACAAAAGGTAAAGAAGTTCACCCATTAAAATGCTCCTTTTTGTCCCTGAGGATTTTCAAAGATTTTCGAAGTCTGCTCAAGAACAGAGGCAATATCTTGGATAAGAGCAGCAGAGCAATGAAGCAGTTCTATTCAGCTACATAACCATTTGTTCCATTTTCAAGGGAGGTGTGATGAAAAGCCTGTAGGCACATATTTGTTTAGCAGTTATGTTTGGGGAGATGGAGGATTTTCCCTTGAATTCATCATTAGCTAGGTCACTCAAGCATAGCTATTTTTGTGTATCAAGGAAAAAGCTCTGCAGCTGAAATTGAAGAGTGGTTTTTTTTTTTTTCTTCAAACATGTTACAAATATTTTCACAAATACAGTAGTAATATTTCCCATGGGTGTTATAAAGAATTTCATGAGTAGAAATTAATTACAACTCATCTGAATGCTCACAATAGACACTTAATATTAACTAAATCTTTCTCCCATCCATGCCAAAAGGTGAGTCTACATATGAAACCAGAGATTAACTCGATGCTAATGTTAGGCTTTAAGATAATGTATTTAAAGCCACTTAGAAATGATTAAGTATGGTGAATTAAAACACAAAAGCAAAATTAAAAGGAAAAATAAAAGCAGAAAATGTATGGAAAAAGAACCAGTGTCATTTTCATTTTTCTTTGTTACTCTTAATTTAATTGCTGCCATAAAAGGGACTGTTTCCACCCCATTTGACCTCAGCTTCCAGTGGTTTTGATAACATAACATCAATGAGTATGGCATCAAACCTTACTTATTTTTGTACCAGGGTCGGTTTCACTCAGCTGCACTATTCCATGGACAATTTTGTGAACATGTGCCCACATTTTACATCTTTCTTCCGGCAACTCATTTCCCTTCCACCTTTGCAATCTTTTCAATGACATATGAGCACTCAATATTTTCTTCCAAAACCAGCAGACACGAATTTGATGACAAAACCAGTAAAAACAAGCACCACGTCTAGGAAACTGGCACCTGCCTTTTGCCATTCCCAGTTACCATCCTGGGTCTGTTTACTACAGTCTGTTTTCTAGTTGTTCGACATGTCTAGGGAATTACTTGTCAGATTTGTCTGAATCAAGCCTTCGTGGCACTCGTCTCATCCTCTGAGCCCATAGATATCTATGACAAGACCCCATTCTTGCACTTTGTAAGCTGAGCAGCCCACATTTCTACTGGGATACCTGACTGGAAATCCAGACTGGCACTATCAAAAGGAGACAACTGGTAAGTCTGTGTAGTGATAGCTAAGGCACAACTAGTTAGAATAGGATAGCATTAAAGTATAACACCTTTTCTAAAAGTTTCTGTGATCCTGAGGGTTACTGTTTTGCAAAGTGTACAGTTATTTAGCACAAAGGGATGCCAAGGGATGCCAAAATATAATCTTTCTGATCTGATAGTTTTAGTAAACCATCTGAATGGGAGTAGATGTAGTAGATATGTTGTTTGGAAGTGAGTCCAAAACTTCACTTCTTTGTAAGGTTCCCAAGCTCTGACTCTGGTGATGTGGGACAATTAGTTAGTAATATGACTAAAGGACCTAATTTTGTCCCCATGTTGCATGCAACTTTATTCAGATTGCTTTCATCCAGGTGCTGATCAGCTGAAAGCTGCTAGTGTCAGTGGAGTGTGGAGGTAGAGCTGACTATTGGTGATGGGTTAACAGAACATGAGACAGGGTCTAATTTACTTGACATTCTTCCCTTCTTTTTCAACAGGGAAGTTACTCACAGGCTCATGGTAATAACCTACATGAGTTTTGAAGTCTAATTATGAATTTAAGTAAAGAGTAGCAAAAATTATTCCATCTGGAACTGAAATCATTGATTCATAGTTGCAGAGCAACCAGATAGCCTTTGCACAAGCACTGTAGTATTCAGTCACTGGAGTCACTGTAAACGTGAGTCTCTAAAGAAGAGGAGCTTCATGCTGCATGACAATGCATATTCTAGACTTATACAGAGGGAAATCTGACAGACAAAAATATTCCCTGAGTTAAACTAGTTTCAAATAGAAGGAAAATGATCCAAAAAAAGAACCTGACTATATTTAAAAAGAAATTAGAAGTGTCATTTTCAGGACAATTTCTTATATTCCAATGCACAATGAACTTAAACAAGTAAATATATAATTACACGCATAACCCTTCACACAGTGAGCTGAAAACTTCAGTATCTTATATTTATGGTTTTGCTAACCTAGAAATAAATTTTCTTGATGCTGACCTGTGATTTTCATAGTTCATCCTAAATCAGATTAGTCTTTTTTGAAACACCAGATGGTATTAATTATGTAGTTGTAAATCTTTGACAAAACCTTTACAGTGTGTTATTAACTCCCTGGTATACAAAAAAAAAAAAGAAAAAAAAAAAAGGCATTTTGCAATGTGTAATTTCCCTATTTCACTGCTTTAAGCAAGTCTGTTAAAAATTCAATGAACAGATAAGACATTCAGATTTCAAGATTTTATTAAATACTTTTTATGCAGCTTTTTTATTATTATTATTTTTTTGAGTAGCACTGCATCTTTTTAAGAGATTTTTCCCACAATTTTGACCTTTGAACTGTTCTGCACATCTACTGTTAGTTAAACAAAAGGCTACTCAAAGGGGAAAACAATCTGTCTTACTCTACTTCCTTCAGAAATCTGCACATCTCTTTTTTAATCTGCATAATGCACCACAGATATGCATAAGAAATAATGAAGCACAGTATTCAACTACTGTATGCCTCTGTTGGTAGATCTACCTTGGGATCTCATTAGTATGTGACTCTTGCAGTCAATGAAAGTACATCTCAGACTGTTATAACTCTCTGAAAAACTAGGTAAAAATAAGAGCTGAATATTGTTCTTTTTCTCTTGTTCTTGTCAGTAGCAGCAGAGCTAAATTCAAATCGGTCCTTGCTGATCCCCGGTCAATAGGATTAAAAAAAACTTCTAAAAATAGCTTAGCATGGGAAGCATACACATAAGGAACCTAATATGATATGACTTACACCCACTCAGTGACAATTCTCATAGCACTGACTAGACAAAATTGCAGGGACAAGAAGAATAAGATACTGTATCATTAGAAAAAAAATTACTGTATGTGCTCAGACTGATACATGATTCGAGCAAGTTCCTCCTTCCCAGTCACTCCCTCAAATCTGAAACATGATAAATAAAACATAAATCACAAAATTACAAAATAGAATTATAAAATAGCAAAGTGATTTAGGTCAGAAGACACTTCTGGAGGTTTCTAGTCCAACGTTCCCTTCCCTCTGTCCCTAAATTCAAATCACGGATAACAAATCCCAGAGCTCGGCTTTGTCCAGTCAAGGTTTGATTCTCTCCAAGAATGGATAATTTCTCTGTGCAACCTGTTCCTGTGTTTACCCACTTGATTGGTGCTCTTTGTTTCTTAATATTTAACCAGAATTTCCTTTTTCACTACTTGTGACCATGTGGGTTTTTTTGTCCTTTTTCTGTCCATATGAAAGATGCTCCATCTCCTCTGTAACTTTCCTTTAAGCAACTGTAGAGAACAGTCTCCTGTGTTCCTCTAGGATTGGGTTAATTTTCGCCAGAAGTTGGGAGGGGACTCACAATCGATAGATGACCCTACCAGGTAGAGTGCTATTCTATACCATACTGACGTCACACCCATAAGGAAGTCTCCACAAGGAAGTGGGAGGGGGTGGGCTGGGAAAACTGCGGGAGGTTGGGAGCGGTCCGGGGTGGGGGGGCAGGATGGGATGATCTGTGGATCCACTTCTCTTCCTTTGCTACAGCTTCTTTGATCTATTGTTTCATTGTTATTATTGTTGCTGTTGTTTCTGGGGGACTCACTTCAGCATGTCCAGTCTTTCCTGCAGCAGGGAACCCAAAAGTAGACTACAAATATGGCTAGCAGAATAACTCTTCCAGAAAATTTTATCTGAATCTGAAGATTCCACTTCAGTAACTAAATCCAGTCGCTTTGATGTTACTTGTCATGTACTGTTACCATCAAAGCTTGTCTGCTTTGTCTGTAAAGAATCTTAGCCCTTATCAATCCATGTTAGTATAGATTGTGGACAGTCTTGGAGGTTCATTTCAAGGAGAATCCTAAAATAGGAGTCAAATCTACTACCACACCTTCTGTCCTCTCCTATGTGCAAAAATGCACATGCAAAGAAAGGAATTCCTATTGTCTGGTTCTCATATAAAACATTGGTTTCTATATTAGAAGCTTATATTCTATATACAGTCAAAAGGGAAAAGTAAATTTTCACAGAAAAATTAAATTGTTGTGTTCCTCCTCACCGTATTTCAGCTTAGGATATTTGAACAGGCACTTAATAGATGGTGATGTCTTATAAGCCTCATAATTAATGGAGGATTACTTTTTTTGCCAATTATTAACCAAAGATGTAGCAATCTCAGAAATGTAAATATTCTGGCTTGAGGGGAAGGCAAACATATACAAGTCTGGACTGAAACAAACAAATAAATGAAAAAACTACATTCTGCCATAGAAATATTTTATCGCTATGCTAGTATAGAAACTGTATGTTTAGTGTCTTCTTTCCAAAGTGCTTCAAAATACTCTCTGTGAGAAGTTTGTAAGCATCAGCCTATAAGATACTCTGAGGCTGAAGGATGTGGAAGGTCTTTAAGACAAGAAAATACTCAGTCTCTCACCTTTGGCGATGTCAGTTAAGGCAGAAGAGTAGACTGACTTACCAGCCCAGTGGTAAGGCACCTATGCAGCAGGGACTCCAATCCCTGACCTAGTGGCTGCTCATCACTTACACCATCACAGTGATGATTCAACACAATGTCCTCCTCCCTGATGGCTATGTCTTTCTCCAGAGTGATGAGCTTTAAAATCTGATCAGACAGAAGTAAAATATAAAGCCAAGCTTTCCACATACTCGGTCTATGCCTGAAGCTGGATTGTTAACTGAGAGTCCTTTTACCCCTACTACCTTATTGAACATTTTTGAAATGGACTTGAAAGTCCATCTAAAGACAAAAGTTTTTCACAAAGCCAACCACATAATTACTAAGTCATCTGAGTGTACCAGTGTGGTACACTTTTCTATGGTTTCTATGGTTTATATCCCTAAATACAGTCTCAGTAGTTAGGTGATTTAGTTTCTTTCCATTCAGTTCCTTCTCTAATTAATTTTCAATTTTGGTCTTAAAAGCTAGCTATGACAGGGAGGTGGGGAAAAAAACCCACATCAATATAATCTAATCTCAAACTCTTTTTCACAAGGAGCAGTAGTCTCCGCACACTTCACTGATTTTACAGCCCTTATTAAGAGAACTGAGAATTCAGTCTGTTTGATTTATAATTGGAAATCATAAACTATAACATTCACCTGCTGTTCGTATGCACAAATGAAATGATACAAGGCAGTTTCATCAGTCAACATAATAATTGGCATGAACCAGCTCTGGTACACAGCATTCAGATCCCTGAGGTCCACTAACAAGTAGCTGTAACTACATGCAGCTGTACAGGAAAAAAAGGGAAAAACACACAGCATTTTTCATATCGCAGTTGTTTTGATTAATTCATGTGGGGGAAGCAGAGAAGTCTATCTTGGGTTTTGTCCTGATCCTACAGATGTAACAGTAAGGTGAAGACAACACCACTGACATTAAGGTTTCAATCTAGCCTGCAAATGATAATAGAGAAGAAATGACTAAAGAGTAGCAACATTCTTTACGATATAAAAAAAAGAGGGCCAAAGTTAATGTCAGTGATCTATCCATCTTGAGTGTGAATTGCATTATTGAAATTTAGTACTTAAGCATACACAAAAGCCAGGATTCTTTGTTTTTTCTAACCTACCAGACTTTGAAAACAATCCAAAGTCTCCAATTTATTGTTAATTCTTGCCCAAGCAGAGAAAGCACCTAATTCAGTGGAATGATTAGGCATGCATATAACTTAAAACATAACACAGAAATCATACTGAAGTGTTTTTTTATCCTTCATCATTCCCTGTTTAAAAAAAACAAAACCACACCAAACCAAAAAAATGCCACAAAACAATAACAAACAATTAAGCCAAACAAACAACAACAACAAAATCAAACCAAACCAAAACAGAGACAAAACCACACACACACAAAAAGTAAAAACAACCAAACAAAAAAGCAACAACAGCAAAAAAAAAAAAAAAAGAGCCAACCAAAAAAAATAACAAAACACCAAGACAAAAAGAAACACCAAATTCAACAAATAAAAACCCCAAAACTGTGGCTTCTGTCACTTGATATGTTGAAAAATCCCATGAGTTTTCACTGACTATGCTGCATTCCTGTGGCTTATTGTTCATTGGTAGGGCTTGTGGGTAAGAATGCCACAGAATAGTGAATATAGCAAATAAGGATACATAAAATGAAAATATTTAGCACTCTCTAAGGTTTTCTTATCCCTTCTCTCAATGCTACTGAAATATAAGTGACTCAAGTGATCACTTTTCAAAGATTTTACCATTCATTGTCTGAAATGGGAAATAATGGATATTTTTTTTTTTAATAATGGAATCCTTGGATGGGCACTTCAAAGAAAAAAAGAAAGGAAAGTGTAATGGTGCAGGCAAATGAATGCCTGTATTGTCTCTCTTAAGAAGTATGGGAGATGATGTGATACAACTTGATTCCTCTTTACTATTAGCAAAGCTTTTAAGTAGTACACATATGTCTCTAGGCAGGTGGGAATTTTTATGGAACTATGTATGACTACTCACACGTGAAATATGTGAGTGATTTGTTGGCTTGAAGAATGATAGCAATAGCTGTGCACTTTTCCACAGTCATGTAGCATGTAAACATCAGTTAACATACTACATTCTCTCTGTTCCACAGAGGTAACTGCCATTTGGTTTTAGAGGAGGAAATTTTGCCCATGGTCTTATATTGTATCAGTTGGGAAGGCAGTTATTTTCTGCTCAAAGTTCTCTGTCATGAAAGATGTAATACATAGCCTTCCTGCATGTCAAAACACCATTTATAAATGTAGTGAAATTTATAAAAGTTTTTAACAAAAATGGAAGCAGAAAAGATAAGAGACATAGCAGCCATTCATGTAAAAGTTATGTAATCACATTTGGGTTCGAAAAAACCCCACAGCAACCTATAACAATCTATAACACTAACTGCTGGCTTTCTAGACCATTATGCTTTTTAGATGAATTATGGCATAATGACAAGAGAAACATGCAGATAGGTGAGCTCATAGATGAAGAGCAAATTAAGCTGACCAAGTACTGTATTATGAAATGAATCTAAGTTGTGTGTAAATACATATGCACTCTTGTAGGTCTATGGAATAGTCTGCTGAAGAGTTCAACATTTATATAAAATTATTGTAATCTTTACATAATTCTAGTTATTTCTCTTGCAAAATACAAGAAAGTGCTACCATTTCTGATATCGCTCTGTAGTAAGATTGGATGAATGTTGACCTTTTTAACTAACTGGTATACCTAAGACAAACATGAAAGTAAAACTAATAATGAAAAGCCTTCCTTTTGTTTGAATGAAATATTTTAATGGTTGCTTTTGTTATCTGTGTATCTAAACTCACTCCTGTCTAGTGACTTGTTTTTGAAAAGCAAAAAATTGTTCTTGACCTTTCAAACCACTGTGGCAAATGTGCTCTATAACAAGATGTGGGTCAATGACACTACAATAGAAAAGGGATAACTGTCATTTACAAAGCTATTTTTCTTTTACACTTAATACGTTAGTGGTTAAATGAAACTAGTCTGTGACCTGATGTCTGTATTTTTAAAGGCAGCTGAATAATTAGACCTAACTGTCTCAAAATTTTTTATATACAGCAGCTAAAGAGATAAAAAAACCCACTAAGAGCAATGGCAAACATTCATTTTTAAAAGAAAGCTATATCTAAGGTGACAAAAAGGCATTCTTTTGTTTGGCCTTGTCTTTTAATCTAAAATACTATATTGAATATACCATAAAATATCTACTTTAGAGCTCCTGAAAATATTATGCTCTGTAGAAAGGTGACATTTGCAATCTTTGCAGTGATTCATACCCCATCTTGATGATACTCATAACGCCTAATGTTGTTTCTACTCAGACCACTCTGACTTAGGGATGTGGTTTAGTAGTGGACTTGGCAGTGCTGGGTTAATGGCTGGACTCAATGATCTTAAAGATCTTTTCCAACCTAAACAGTTCTATGATTCTACAGCTGCATGGAGAAGCTGTCACCTCAAACTCTGCTATGCTGTAGACAGGGATTGGATTGTTTACTCTCTGTCATGTTCTAATCCTGTAGGTATCTAAACATGCTAGATGTCTTCTCGCATGTTCTGAAACTTCTCATGACATCTAATTTCATTTGCCTTAATATGCCCAGAGGGACCCCTAATCCATAATGATAGCAGCCCATTTCTCATCTGGAGCTTCACTGTCTTTAGCCTGGATATCTGTCAACATCCAGAGATGCCTCAGACTTAACAGTGATCACCATCAAGAAACCATCAGAAAGTTTTGATGACTGTGGGTACCTACAGTTTATCAGTTCCATATTCAGTCAAGCAAAATCCATACCTAACATTGTGAGTTGGATCAACCTGTGGAATGACTCCACACCTTCCATACTGGGAGAATTCAGGCATCCTGGTTAAGGATCACTTTTTCCTATCCCAGATTTTTAGATATCTGGCTCAAAACTGAAATCTTAACTGTAATACCTTCAATGTCTTAAGGTAGCTAAATTAGTCATGACAACACTAGTCTCCTCTTTTACCCTTGATCTCAAGCTGGCAATAACTATTGTGTCCAGTGCATGGACAGGACTCTGTATTACTGAATTTCAGGAGTTTAATTCCAAACATTTGTGATAACAATGAACTTATCAACAATAATTATCTACTATAAGCTCCAGAGAAAGTCTTACTGAATGGGCTTCTCTCATGTACTATAGCAAAGCTGCAACCCATGTAATTCTTTGTATGAAGGTGGATTCTTGGCTTCTTCTTGATTCAGAAAAAAACATTCTTTTTCAATCCCACCCATAAAACCAGAGGGTCACCACAAGACTACCAGCAAAGACTGCAGAAACCTTGGACAAGCACTGTTGATTTAAATCCACTGGGGCTTTCTGGTATCATCACAATTATAGTCCCTCAAAGTAGTACCTAACTGAGGACAAAAGTTGTCTGCATTTGTAAAAGTCTATGCAAGTGAAAGGATCACGGTAAACAAAAGGTGTTGCAGTTCCCATGTCTATATTCTGGTTACCACAGGTCCAAGGTCTCCTAGTTTAGGCATTCCTTTCTGCTTTCATTCATCCCCTGAAAAATGTATGTTTTGGAAGAGGGATCATTCCCCAGTGTCTCCTGCTTAGGAAACATGACAATGGAGACAATATCCAGGGCAACACATTTACTGCTAAGTGTCTCCTGTTAAGAATGGTGGGTATTGTTTTCCATCCCACGTTCTCAAAAAACATTATAGCAGAACTCCTGCTTCTTCAGAATGTCAACTATCATTCCTTTGCAACTCAAAAGAAAAAATAATTACTCTTCAGAAGCTGGGCTTATTCTAAGTTGGGGCACAAAATACCTGAAAATACTTACTTTTTCCTTCTTTTTAGAGATTTTTTTTTTTTAATGGAAAGTGTAAAAATTATGACTTATTCTACAGAGCGAGGACATAAAGTAACACTCTGTGTCAAACAGCATCAAAGATTCACAATCCCTGTTGCCAAACACTTTTCAGGGTCATGGGTTTTCTCTTAGAGCTGGTCTCACCTGCTGACATGGTGCTTGTTCTCACTCCTATTAAAATCAGTGGGAGTTCTACAAACCTGGGGGAGGGTAGAAGTATGCTGTAACTGTGTCCTGCACCATGATGGTACAGCCCAGAGTATGTAAATAGATGAGGATTTGGAAAAAAAAAAAGCCAACTAATTTTTATTTTTCTTAATGTTTTTAATTTTGTTGTCTAACCAGCTTTTTAACATTCACTGGAGAACATGAATTTTGTCACTAACATCTAACATATCTAATGCATACCAGAAACCTGACACATTTCCAATTTCCCCACAGTTTTCAATTTCTCTCTTGCTAAAAGAATGGATTAATGGCTTTAGTCCTGCTGTATTATGCATCAGCCCACAGAGTTCTTTTGTTGTCCCTACAAAGGCTGAACCTGTGAAGCTAAAGTCATTCCTGGTACTGTATCACTGCTTTCAGCAGTTGCTCCAAGAACACATTTGGCCCATCATCTCATAAGTGCAATTTGGGAAAACAGTCTCCATTGTTTCTAATATCAGCATGACCACTGAAAAGTAAATTTAAGATAGGAAATTGTGAATTGTGGTGATTTCTCTTGGTTTTATCCCTGATAAATACTAAGCTATTCTAAGGATATTTGCAAGTCTATTTATTTATCATTTGATGATTAGGAGCAAATAGCAAAACTATTAAAAAGGCTTCCCATTGCTAAATTACTTTTTACATTTTCATTCTGTTTATTTTTTACTGTAATTGTTTCTGTCACTTCTCTTTATCCAGAAACAATGCCCTTTACCACAAGATTTAAAGGTACAGACCAAACCAACCAACCAAATGAAAACCAACTGATATCAAACTGTAACTTCCCTAATAGCAAAGGCATCTTTCTCTTCTTTCACTTCAGCTTTAAGGCTTCTAATTTAAAGGTGTGGTATAGCTAGTCTTCAGACCTTGCTTGTTTGTCCTATTTAGACAGAATAAAGGCAGTGGGATACATGGATTTCTGGAATAATTCCATGATTTTCCACTTGAAACAGAAGACTTTAGTGGGATTTATATAAATACTGGCTTTTCCATTGCTCTTTTGAAGAAATTAAAATTCATTCTATATGCTAAAACCTTAATTATTTGGCTGTTGTGAAACTGAAAGAAACAGGCTTTGTCTAAGTGCTTTTCTAGCAATTCACACTCAACCTCTTGTTGTACCTCACAAAGGTGACTGCTTGCCTTTTCATATAAAGGTTTTTATATTTGTAGGTTTGCTATGAATCTAAAGATTTTTTTGACAGTACAACCAGTTACTTCCTTACTCATCTGGCCATTACTACTGAATGAATTTACTGGTCTAAATCTGCTACTGTCCTTAAAGGAAATGCCATATACTCATTACATCCTTCCATTATACTAAACATAAGGCCATCATTTAGGTTATGTCTGGCCTTAATGACATTTAATGACATTTCCCGTTACTATTATGGTTGGTTACCTACTCATGGTCACTGTCTGCTTCTTCATAAGTCTAGGGTGGTTTTAATAAAGCTGTCTGTGGACAATGGCTCTAGTAGAATGTCTACATAAGTCTTATGCAAACTGTCCTGAAGGTTTGCAGAATTTTTCCACTGTCTTATGTATATTTACTGAATTCATTTATGCAATATCCACCAGTATTATTTTCTTTGGAGCCATTGGGTCAGGTTAGTTCTGCCATGCAAATCAAACTTAACTGTCCTTCTGTCAGTGTAGCCTGTCTGATTTGGCTTTTTTTTTTTTTTTTTTTTTCATAGATCTCATCTAATCTAGTAAAAAAGCCCTAGACTTATGGAAACAGCAATGGCTGTTAAATTCAACAGCGCCTGTTGCTAGATCCTGTCACATAAAGTCATATTTGTCATTAAGTCATATTTGTTTACACATGCGAGCACACAAACTTCTCCCAGCTGTTTTGATTTGTTCAAAATTTTAGAGGCAATGCTTTTTTGAAAACATTTGAAAACCTAATAAATAAGTTCTGAATAGCAGTTTAAGCTTTGGTGTTTTTTGGCAAATTCACTTGAAAGTAAATGAAACAATTGTAATAAGGATGAAGGTTCAGCTAGAAAAACTTGCAATTTATTAAGCATCTTTTTCTCTAGGTTGCACATGCAAAACAACATGAGCTATATGTGACTAACTGTAGCTTAGGACTGTCAGTGCTTTACCTCCCTGGCATTCCTTAGCTGCCAGTAGTGGAAGGCAGAACAGGTCCTGGGGATAGGGCAGTGGATTTGGTCTCAAGATACCCTGCTACTGTTCCTGGCCTTGCTAATGATCTGCTGTGTGATAGAGAGTAAATACTCCACCTCTCTTTGTCTCAGTGTCATGAGGATAGCTACATAAAGCATCTTGAGATCTAAAGATAACTTTGAGTTATATGCTATTATCATTTATTATTTATTCTCTTCTCTTCTGTGAAAGTTTTTTGCAGACATTCTGTGCCAACTAACGCACATTTTTCTGAGGCAAGCAACCCACAGTTGTCTGAAGAGTCAGGGCTGTGAGTACAATGAGAGACAGCTTTTTTTTTTTTTTCATCTTGTTTCCATAGAGTTCCTGCACAGATAAGTTTCTTACATGAAAATTATGAGCTGCTCATGTACCCAAGTGTATGAGTTTCTAACCAAGAAACAATCTCCCCATTTATTTCTTTGCATTTCTAGTGCATCATCATTCAAGTTTGAATACCATGTGCTTGGCTAAGCTGAAGCCTGTTTGAAGATCATTCACACCAACTACAACAATATGGTAATGTGCTGACTGGTGCAGACTGGAAGCCATCTTCTACCAATAGCTGACACTGTAAAAACTGTAATGCTGAAGATTTTCTCTAGCAAAAATGTGCTGTAAACAGTCTTTGAAAAAAAAAAAAAAGAAAAAAACAATTAAAAAAAGCTTTTACCTTTTGTTTCCAGCATTAATGCATACTGGATTTTAGATTTTCTTTGTTTGCCAGCCCCAGCTGTTGTTGCTATTAGCTTTCTTCAAAAGCTGGCAGTAACACTGTGAGGCTCTTTCAGAGCTCTTTCTTCAACTCTTAACACCCACACAGTTGTAGCAAATGTGATAGGTTCTAGTTGCACGACAGTTCAGTTAGCAATAGAAACAGTACAAAACTTGGAGGTGTACCAATTAAAATTTTCACTTCCATTTTGGTCCCTTTACTGACTCACACGGCTTTAAAGTGGTACCTGGACTCAAGCATATGCCTCTAAACTGCCTTGTGCAGGAACTCAAACTCTTTTTGCTTGTGCTCCATCACCCAGATCACCATGCTGGCATGTTGTAAAGCCCTCCAAGCAGGAGGGTTGGGCATGATGCTGACTGTGACTACACTTTTGCCCTGGTTTGGAAGATAGGCTTGGACTGTGGTCAGCATGAGCATGTCTGCCTGCAAACGTGCTACAAACCCTCCCCTGCCAGCCCCAAAGTTCTCCTGCGAATGGTTGCAGGCAGTTTTGCTGGTAAGGGTCCTAGTGAAGGCAATTGCTAAGGGTGGAACTGGGAAAGGGGAGGGCAGTAGCCTGCCACAACCTGCAACACTGAGAAATTGTATCAAATGCTGCTGCTTGCAGGCTGGCAAGAGGGCAGAAGAGAAGCTTATCACAGAAGTCACTTTGGCACAACTCCTACTTCTATTAGAATTCACTCTTCTGTGCCACTACTAGCAGCAACAGGTCGTTCAGCTTACAGGAACACTGCAGTCTGGATTTCTTTTCTGCAATTATTACCTCTTCTGTCAGCTGCCACTTAATTCCAGTCATGCTGTTTGGTTGTGCTGAAATCCATCATTAAGATCTTTAAAGTTCCAAACATTTTCTTCATCTCAATCTCCTAGAAAGTTAAAAAGCAGCAAAGAAAATAAAATATTCTCCAGCTCTTTCATAATAGCTGTAGCTTTAGCATTTCCTGAAAGCTTGGTCTCATGATTTAATAGACAAATAAAAGTTGAAAAATAGGGGATGGATGGGAAAAGACTTGAAAGGGAAAATAATGATTTTACAAGTAGTAAGTAGATCAGGTATACAAAGAATTTATGTTACCAGAAAAATTGATTGCTTGTTCTGTTATGCAGAGAGAATTATAGGAGTAACAGAAAATAGAACATGTGATACATTTCAGTAAGGATTTTATATCACTGACAAAAGGCTAGAGTGTGGATAGGACTACAAGGCCAGGTGTTTGAAGTTACTATTCATTCCAAAGTGGTATCACTTCTTTGGAGATTTCATGGTCAATAGTCCCTGTTAAAAAAAAAAACCAAACAAACAGAGAAAGAAACCAAAACAAAACCAAACAGAGCCCAAACAAACAAAACCCAAAAAAGCAACAGAGGTAAAAATTGATTCCTGTAGTACCTAACCCTGCCCTGGCCCTTTCGACAGTGATGACTGTACCAGAGGACAAATGTCCATGGACCTAAATATTATGATCTAATCTAAGTAATTCTACCTAAAAGGAATTGAATTAAGAAA
>JANHGN010007332.1:30268-66797 GCA_024605025.1 Megaceryle maxima | reverse complement strand
GATCTCTCGTAAGACCACACACCAGCGCCAGTGCCTATTTGTGCACCTGATAGCGTGTTATCTTTGTTTTGTCCTGGCAAAACTGAAGGTGACAGACCACTGGGACAGGCTACCCAGAGAGACTGTGGAGTCTCCTTCTCTGGAAAGATTCAAAACCTGCCTGGAGACGTTCCTGTACAACCTGGTGTAGGTCGACCTGCTTGAGCAAGGGGTTTGGACTAGGTGAGTTCCTGAGGTCCCTTCCAAACCCTTCATTTGATATAAGAATAAAAATTTTGTATGTGAAAGAAAAAATCGTATTGGACCTAGTGAACATGGGTTCCTCAGTCATGAAATGTGCATGTTGGTGTGATGTGACATTGTGCTGTTTAAGAGAATTGAGCCCACTGTTAATGTAAACCATTACTGGACAACTCATATACAGTACAGTGTTATGATAAGACTTCTGGATACACATAAGGAAAAAAAAAATAGATCTGTAGTAACTCTAGAATTCCGTATTTAAATATTGAAGATAAAGACACCTTTGTGGACACGTTATTAAGAAAAAAAGGTGAGGAAAGTTTTTTAGAAAGATAGAAAAAACAACAGATGACTTGTTCTTCCTTTTAGCATACTGTGTTAAACTCGTTCTTTTTATCAAATCCCTGTAACAAAATTATTTATTTTTAGTTTCAGTACTGGTTAGCATGACAGGAATTTGAAAGCCAGAGTTTCATTAAGAAGAATGAGCATACACTCCTTCTCTGGACAGACATAGTAAGCTTCACTGCATAAAGAGATTCATGGCTTCTAGCAGTGTCTGAAATTAAAAATTCTCTTGCATGTCTCTGTACACCTTAACTGTACTGAAAAGCAACTTATCAAATTAGAGAAAGTTGCATGGTTAAGCAGCAAACACAGGAAAATGAAAACTCATCTTTATTTTTTCCTTTCTAAATCAGTTTGCTTCCTGTTACACAAGACTTCATCATCTTTTGCAGTTGGAAAATTTTTAGTAGAATAGGGAAAATATATAGGCATGTGCCCTTACCCATCATTATCCCAGTACTATTCAGTACTTATTCAGTACTACATTTATCAGTAGTTTTTTAGATCACATAAGGGTCTGACACTAGACAATATGGTGACCAAACTTCCTGCAGAGTTAGACTTTTTCAGTGTGGTATACCCTGCAGAGTTTAATTTTTCCCTTTTGTTTTTTATTATGGTTAAAAACATACTGAAAGCATAAAACAATCCAAAATCACTACCAAGTACCAATCCTCCATATTTTTAAGTGTTCATCTACTGGAATAATTGTATAATGGGTTAATTTGTCAAACTTTTGGTAGTGGGGTGTTTTAGAGTCTTTGAGAAGACACCAGAAGCTGCTCCCATGTTGGATAGAGCCCAGAGTTAAGCCAGTCAGTAATGTTTGTAGTACCTTTGGTAGCAATAGCAATAGCTGGTATTACATTTAAGGAAAGGTAAAAAACATGGTGTAGCAGCTGTGAAAGACAAGGGTAATAAAATGTGAGAGAAACAATAATACAGACACCAAGGTCAGTAAAGAAAGAGGGGGAGATGGTGCTACAGGTGCTAGTGCAGAGTCCTCTGCAGCTTGTGGTGAAGACTGTGGCAACACAGGCTATCCCCCTTCAGTCCATGGAGGACTACATGGGAGCAGATGCAGGCCATAGAGGACTCCATGCTGGACCTATACCCTGAAAGAATTTGCAGCCTGTGAAGAGTCCACACAGGAGCAGATTTTCTGGCAGGAAGTGTGGCCTGGGGGGGATCCTGTGCTGGAGCAGCATGTTCCTGAAGCCCCATGGAAAAGAACCAGGCTGGAGCAGTTCTTGAAGAAATGCAGCCCATGGGAAAGATTAATGTTGGAGTTTGTTACGGACCATATATTGTGGGTGGGACCCCACACTGGAGCAGTGTTAAGAAATAATGCAAATAAATAGCAACTGCATATAACAAATGTATAAACAATTATACACTAAGTTTTTGTCTCACATTTTTTGACAATCAGAATTAAAAGTAATAAGTTTATAATTTTGAACTGAATCTTACTGAATGTGTTCAAACCCCATGTTACTTCATTGATACACTAACGTTACCAATAATTATGCAAAATTGTCATTAGACCATATGTAAATTAATAAAACTGTAAGGTCAAAATAAAATAAAACCCTATGATAATAGAGAGAAAAAGTAAAAATTTGATAAAGGCATATTATAGCAAACTCACTTTGACGGTTTCCTGCTATGCCTATCTTTTTACCCATGAGAGGCCTGACTAGAAGCAGTCACTGATTTCTTCAGCTGCACCTTTTCATCGGGTTTCCATTGGGGAACGTGTTTTGTAGAGCAGCTCTTTTTCATGTCCTAGATCTCAAGACACTCGCTTTCATCAGACTCAGAGAAAATCACAATTCCATCTCCTACAGGTTTTTTGTGATATTTTATTTCCTTTTATGATAACAATACAGCAAGAGAGTGAGGTGAGTTAAATAGTTCCCAGTTAAGTCTGTTCTGGAATGATTTTGTTATTTTGCCTAGTTCACAGAATGTTTCTAGAGCTGCTTTTGTTGGTGGTATGTTTTCAGCAAAAACCCCAAAGAGTCATCTATTTCTTTGAGCTGGCTTAATAAAGCTTTATATAAAAAGAGCAGCATGCCAGAGTTTTATTTAATCAATTTTTGGTTTCATCCACCAAGGGTTCATCTTTCTTGGGACTAGCTGAATGAACAAAATCTGATTCTGCATTCTTGTCTTGGCTAGATTCTGAAATTAGAGAAAACAGTTCAGTAGACCTATTGTTAAAATATTTCCTTTAATTGCTTGCAATCTAGATATGTTTTATAGTTGCAATTCCTTATAATAAAATACCATGTTTCCTTTTATTGATTTTGCAAGATTTTAGCGGTATTAACAAGTATAGTATCCAAAAGAGGGTTTTAATTCATTTATTTACTTGACTAATGTGATAATGAAGAATATTTCAGAACATGATTTAACATGCTTAGAATTAAAATTACGTATTTTTCCTAGCTGTTCAGATGCAGCAAAAGCAGACAACATGAACTGTAAAGATCAGTATAAAACAAAACAATTTTTGTAATATATTCTTTCTTTTGATCTTTGTCATTTTAATAATAGTTCTAATTTGATAACTTCTAAACTGTGTAAGTTTATTTTAAAATAATTTGAGTTCAATTATTACCAATATTTAAAAAATACTGATAATTGGGTAATATAATACTGATGAGAATAAATACATTTCATTTGTTGAATAATGTGATACATAAGACATTGAGTGTATGTAAAAAGGCAACGTGTGAATACTTGATGTTGCTGAACTTGATGCTGCTGTTGAAATGTTTTGCCATTTATTTCTGAAGGAAAAAAGATATTGCCTAAGATTCTCATCATTGGTGGAATTTAAAATAAACAGCAGCATATTGACAAAATATCAAAAGTAGCACACAATGAAATGATGTTGTTTGGTATTTTCTAGTACTTACTTATTAGAGCTGTGTTTTGAGAGCATTTGGAACTTTAAAGTAATAAATTGCCTACAAACCTTATTAGGAAGTTCATAAATTAGAAAAGCAGCCCACCCCAAAATACTAGTCCAGCAGATTAAGATACAAGAAAGTGCCTTAAGCATTCAAGTAAGCAGTTCAGTGAAGCTGAAAGACAAAATCTGTTTATGGCTCCAAGCCATCAAGTCAAAGAAATATGTACCCATAGTCGTGATAGGAAGGGGGCAGTGACTTGGTGGTGTGCCTGCTGTATGACCGTTAACATTGTGTTAACTGCTATCTGCTGGAAGAACTGAATATATCCTTGCCCCACAAGTGTTCTATTTGTTTGTGTCCATACCAATGTCTCAGCCAGAAGCGCTAGCCTCTCTCATCTATTAAAAAAATGCCATCCATCTAGAAATAGCAGTGAAGGTGAAGGTGGATGTCAGTTTAACTAAAAAGAGGAATTTAAGTTCTCATGTTAAAACTGAAGCAATGCATAAGGGAAGAAAAATAATTGCCATGAAGAAAGCACACAGATGACTGGCTAGATCAGCTGTTACAGTACAAAATAGAAAACTGGATTTCAGCCTAGTCTTACAAAGGTGTTTATACATTTTATAAAAAATGCTTCATAGATATAAAATGGGACTTTTCTGTGACCTAGTGAATACTGCTTACTTTAAATGTTATGTTTACTATTGGACTTGAAGAGATGGGCTAGTAATGCTTGTTTGGCTTCCAGAGAAGTAAGCAGTGGGGGAAGAACCACAAATGATGGACTATGAATTGCAAAGGGACAACTGATGTGTGGGAGGAAATAACTATATGATCCATGTTCATACCTAGAATCATAATAACATTTATTCTGATGTTCTGTGATGTACTACTGTTCTTGCCTTTGTAAGCAAGATGAACAGCAAGAAAGAAGTTCATAACAGCTTGCAGTCATGGTCAAGCTCATTTGTTCCTCTTGCCACTTGTACTCCATGACTCTTGGTTAAGTTTACTTTTCTTTCTGTAGTTCTAGGAAGTCACAAATTGAAATTTCCTTCAAAACTGATGTCAGCATTGAGGAATCATCAGCCTGTCATTGGTTTACTGCAATACCATAGCTGTTTTCTAATAAATTAAGAATAGATTGCCAAAAATCACTAGCAGCTAAATGATTTCTAGGCTTAGTACAATTTTGGTCAGACTAAACATTGTGCTTTAAAAATATGGACACCCTAGGTCATTTATCATCTTTTTTTTTTTTTTTTTCCCCCCCTTGGAATCACATATTAAGCAATTCAGTTCAAATATTGTGTCATTTTAATTGGTGAAGTAGAGCAATTAACTTTCAATGGCAAAATGTCAAGTGCCTCCTTTGCTTCATCAAAGTAAATTTGTCAGGGAAAAGACTATCATCTCATATAAATAACAATGAGTGCAATTAATTTGTATGGTTCAATTAGTTCATGATCTAATTATCTCATGGTCTAAGGATAACAGCTAAGGACTTCCAAGAGGAAAAAAATGTTTCTTTTATCTGTATTAGTGTTTTCTATATTGTTCACTTAGATCCATATTCTTGAATAAATCCTCTGATAGTTTGTTGAACTTTACAGCTTAATTTCTCACCAACTTTCAACTTAGTTATACTGTGCAGCTCAAAACTCAGTGCTACTAAACTGCCAGAGGAATTAAAGCTAGCTCAAGTGATAGAAGAAAGACAGGTGTTCCACAAAGTGATTATGTTGAAATTATTAAAGCATTGAAACTAAATCCCAAAGACCTCCCGGAACATGAAGTGAAGTAAATAAAAACTGAAATGAGGCAACAGAAGACTTAGGTATCTGCAATGTAGTTGCTTCTGTTTTGAGATTTAAGAGTCCCAGTTTTAGTGTAACAGTATGCTTTTTGGAACAGGAAGTGAGTTTCAGATTTGCTTTCATGTTGGTGGGATTACAGGCTTTCCCTGGACGAGTTGTTTTGGTACTTTACCTATGGAGGAAATACTTTAACTGTTTCTGAGGTGAGAATTTTATCCCCCGCTCCTTTACTTACCAAATAATTTTGGATAATTACTAGGAATATCCTACAGAGCTCTGCTTCAAATTCTTTTTGCACAATAAACCTGAAACACATTTCTTTTACTTACAGAAGCCAAAGACCTGATAGTGCTTTTGAGATATGTCTTGTTTTTAACCTTTAACCATTTCTTAAAATAAATCCTCAACAAAGATAGATGATTACATTGTAATGCAGAACAATATCTATTAATGTTTATTAGAAAAGCAAAATGTGATCCTAAAAGCAAAAAAAAAAAAAAAAATTAGATAGTATTTGCCTCAGACTGCTAGAACTCTTAATGGAATTACAATTAATGTTCATCAAAACAAATACTATCATTTCATGGCAAAAATAAAATATGTCTTCTGCTTTATAATATCTTGTACCTTTTTTTTTTTTTTTTTTTTAACCTTTCCTTAGGAAAAGAGCAAAAGTTTTGGGACATGAATAATAATAATAATAAAAAAAACCCCGTGAAAATTCGTCTCTGACAATTTTCTGCTAATTGGTAAAAAATGAGTCTTTCTTCCTCCATGGTAAATCCCAGCCTTCCTCATGATGAGTAGAAGGCGGCATCCTGCTTGGTATGGTGCAGTTTTCTCTTGCAAACTACTGTTGCTGCTGTTTTCCAAAAGTGGGACAGACTTTTTTTATGAGGTGTAAATACAGTTTTTAGTTGTCTCCATTTATCCCTAGGTTGACTCTCAAAGAAAGGAGTGAAAAAGAGTATTTACATTTCATATTCATATCATGCTGCCTGTGTCTCTGAAATTAGTAATACTCAAATGGTCATTTTTAATACTAAGACTGTAGGCAGACTGACATTGCTAGAACATAAAAGTAGAGGTGTTTCTTCAAACTACAGTACCTTAGGATTTTACTCCGGTCATGAAAATTGTTGGATAAAAATATAGACATTCCACTTGAACATATATCAAACATAGCTCTCTACTCTCCCAGTTAGCAATGTTTTTACTAGGTTAGACTGTTTCTTGCATCTCTTCTACTGTCCAGACAATTGTTTTTTATTCAGTGAAGTTTATTTTCTTATTATAGACAGCATCATCAGGAAAAGAGATGTGATTGTTCATGGTAGAACAGCATATACCTCTGGTTTTAACACTTTCTTGTGCATATAGATTTTAAACTCTTTTATGGGAACAGGAATCACTTATATATCACACAAGTGTGCTATTTAAGTTTTTTTTCCAAAAGAAGACTTATTTTTTTCTATGAAAGAAAGAAGTAAACCTCTTTGGCTGCAGTTTTATAAACTCTCTAAATGAGGAAAAGCCCGTGGGCTACAAATTCTATGACAAATTCCCTGCAGCCCAGGTCCTTGGGCAGCTGTGAAGGATTGATTTGTAGAAACAGATCTCTTTACAAAGTCTTCTACTGGCAGCTTCAGGCAATTGCAGGCCAATTGCTATAAATTCTGCCATTCTGAGTCACTTATTTCTTCAGTGTATTAGATGAGGAGCTCAGGCATTCCATACTAGCTGCATTTTGCTTTGGGACTCACATAAGTAAAATCTACATTATGCTATGATTATTATCACGATGCCTTAATTGTCTTTTGTATCTAGTCCCAAGTAATCAGTAGTCATAGAATCATAGAATCATTATGGTTGGAAAGGACCCCTAGGTGGTTCATCAAGTCCAACCTTCACTATAACATCTCTCTATCCATTAGACCATAGCCTCAAGTGCTACATCTACTCATTTTTTAAACACCTTCAGAGATGGTGACTCCACTGCCTCCCTGGGCAGCCTGTTCCAGTGCCTAAACAGTCTCTCAGTGAAGAATTTCTTCCTAGTATCTCATCTAAACCCCCTCTGACGCAAATTGAGGCCATTTCATCTCATTTTATCATTAGTAATTTGGGAGAAGAGACCAACACCAGCCTCTCTACAACCTCCTTTCAGGTTGTATATTTTAGTCTTTGTTATTTTTTTCTGATTACATGAACAACTTTGCCACTTCATTTCACACTATTCCAAAATATTCTCCTTATTATGTATAGATTATCCTGTTTTTCAGATTAGTTGTCACTTCTGTGAGGTTTCTGTTTTCTCTCAGGATGATTTTGAGGAATTATATTTTATGCCTTGCCTTCTTATGATTTCATTATTCTATAGCTTTAGAAAGGTTCTCCCAAGACATATTATTTTGAATCACCTTTTTCTTTAAGGAATTTTCTCCCCAGGTGGTTTTCCTCAGGGTCTTATTGCTATAGTTATGCAGTGACAGTTAGATAAAAGTTATTTCAGATATTTTTAAGAGTTGTGTAGTGCAGGATATGCTGTAGTAAAAAAAAAAAAAAAAAAAAAAAAAAAAAAAAATTTAAATGGTCCACAACATTAAAATGAAAGCAACAGAATTTTTTTATTAGCACACAGATACTTGAACTACGCAAATGACATCATTCTGCAACTCAGCTCAGCAGCTCTTAAATCCCAGCTGGCAGCATTTGTTAAAATCATGACAGATCTTTATAGTTCCTTCCATAAACACTTGACTATTCTTTAACTTCACTCTGGCATTCCTAGACTTTCAAATTCAGACTGAAATTAATAATTCATAGTAATTATAATAAAATGTTATATTTTTCCTTGTCATAATCTTGTTTTCCAGGAAATCAAATGGTTGGATTTCAGCTACATTATTGCCTGATTAGGAATAATTAGATTTAAAAGTCCTGTTAGTTATCTGTATGTGTACTGTGTTTTAATTTCCACCATGCCAATGTCAGAGTTCCTAGAAAGTGAGAAGAAAATCAGAGCTCTGCAGGAAAGTCTGGCTCTGATTTAAGACATAGAGAAACTGAAAATCTGACCCATATTAGCATTAGAGTTTTCATCAACCAATAATTAAACCAATTTTATTATGTTAATATTATTTTAGAAGTCCCAGCAAAAACATCTATTTTTGTGTTCTGCAGTTCCAAGCAAACAGTTTTCATCCCTGTCTTAAACATCTGCTATCACTACACACACATATCTCCCATCACACAAACCTCTTCTCTAATTCTTCACTAAATATAAAAAGACTACATAAAAATTCAGATCACTTTAAAAGTTGTAGTGTATGTCATTGCTGTGTACTAAATTCACGTACTTTCCCTTTCTCTACACTTGCTTTCTCTGGGCACTGAGTGAAATGAAGAATCACTGCCCATCAGATCCTGGGTCCAAATTTCTGAGATATCAGGAGCTCAAGGATCACCATAGGATAGATCTCCACTAGAGCTGAGACACATCTTAAAATATATTTGAAGAAGATGTTCATCCAAAGATAATTCTTCCTGTCCCACTAACCTCTCTTAAAAACCATGTAATGACAGGCTCCAAGACCTTGATCATTGTCTACAGTCATTGTGTAACATGGGAAATACAGCATTAAAAAGTGTATCTTCTGTTGTGGAATCCAGTGCTCTCTAATATTGTCTTGGTTTTAGTGAAAACAGAACCAATTCTGTTCAGGGATTTTACTTCTCATCTCAGTACTTCTAACAGACCTTTCTGAAGTTAGCAGCCTGTTTTCACAGACAGTGTCTGCTGCTAGCAGTGATAACAGCCCATGTTTAGGGGTTGTTATGCAGACCAAGGCCACTGCGGGATCTTGTGTACCACATTGGGGGGTTCAGGAAAGTGAAAGGCTGCACCTGCAGGGAGGAGTGGACAGTGCAGGTGACCCCAAACTGACCAGCGAGGTATTCCAGCCCATATACGTCATATTGGGTATAAAGCAGAGGGATCCGAAGGGTCTATAGGGCTTCTTTTTCCCGGGCTCTTCTTCCCTCTTGGACTGCTTCCTCGGAGTATCCAAGGAGGACTCTGTCCATTCTGCCTTCAATCCCATCTTCCTGAATCTGGTAGCAGAATCAAACTCCTGAACACAGCACCTGTCTGCTGCGGGGTCCAGGCTGGGACCCCTGGTGCCTGCTCTACAACATCAGTGGTGACAGTGATGTAATTACCATCAGGGGAGTTGGGTTCTATATTGGTTTTGTATATATTTGTACATATTCTATTTTATTTTTATTATTATCATTAAAGCTATTCTAGTTTCCTTTTCTAAACACTAAGTCTCTCTCCCTTATTCCTTTTCTCTTCCCCTTTGGGGAGGGAGGGGGTTTAACAGAGAGCATCTGTTAGGTCTAAGGGGCTGCCCTGACCCTAAACTGTGACAAATATCATGCAGTCTTCTTAAAGTTATTTAGATTTTTGTTGTCTCTATTCTGATGTGGAAGCTATTCTAAAACTATATTCTAAAATATCAGCTTTCTGAGGGTTGAAGACTAGAATTATTAACATCTAGTTTGTGTACCTCTACTTTAGTGCTCATTAGCTTACACAGATATTTTTAGAAGTGAACAGAGTTATCCCTCTCATTCCTTCTTCTATTATATTACAATATTGTCTCATCCTGAAAGACTGGACTCCTTTTTCCTTATATGTTCTGGTTTTAGAATGTAGGTGACCTGGATTGTCTATAAAAATTTAAGTGCCATCCCACCAGGTGACATATATTGAAGTAAAGGTAGACACTTGTAATACCATTTCTGCCAGAAATATCTCACCTCATATTTTCTAAAATTAAGTTTTCTTTTTTCATGGCTGTATCACATTAATGGGTTATGGTCACTCTGCTTTTAAGTACATTAGTATTGCCGTATCTTCATTTCAAACGGAAAGGGAATGTCCCTTTAATTTGGCTAATTTTACCCTATTAAATTTTCATGTAGTTGGTTCATAGTTCTGTTTTAATCATACTGTTCTATTACCTATTGAACAAATGGAGTATCTCAATTTGAAGATAGGGTTGCAAATGTATGTGAAATCGGAGTGATATGTAGAATGTAAGGGTATGTGGTTGCCTGCAGTCACCTCTGATTTGTGAGAATAGTTAACAAGGATTCAACATAAAAAAAACCAACCAACCAACCAAAAAAACACACAAAAAAAGACCCCAAAACCAAACAACCCCCCCCAAAAAAAAACCAACAACAAAAACCAAAAAACACCAAGAGACATGAAAACAGGTTAAACACACAGGTACACAAACCCTAGGAATCAAAGTAATAATGATCAAAATACCAAGAACAGAACTGTTAGGTCACTGATTGATTTACCTCTGAAGGAATCCCTCAGGTGTAGCCTTAAAGATGCTCAGTCTGAACTTTGTAGCTGTTAAGAAAGAAGGAAACAAGATCTTCATGGGCCTCTTAGGAAAGGTAGACGTCCTGGGATATCTGAAGGGACTTGCGAGATTATAAAATACTTAGGGGAATGTAGAAAACTTGTAATGGGATGTTTAGGAGAAGCACCAGATGATGCATGGATGTGCTTTGCTGACTGGACTAGTTGGCCATCAAGTTTTACTAGCCAGTGAGTAAGAGGAAACCTGTGTCTGGAAATATCTAAGGCCTGAGAAACTGACTAAAAAAGTGGCTCAGGATCTAACCAAGTGAATGGGGTGGGTTTAGAGCTCATGCTAATATTTGAGGGATCCATGAATGTGATGTGATTGTGCATCTAGACAGTGTGTGTGTTTCTCTGTGTGTTTTCATTATGGAACACCAGTCCTGATCAAACAGGGAGGAGGAACAAGTCTGTTCATGTTTACATGTGTGCTATTGGTGTTTGCATGACAGCTCATAAAGCTCTCTGCTTGTGACGTGTGTGGCAGCCTGTGTTCATGAGTGTGTATCTCCACCTTTGGAACACCTGCTGGAACTACAAACAGGAGCAAAAAAAAAAAAAAAGAAAAAAAAAAAAGAAAAATTAAAAAAAAGAAATATTCTGGCTCTTAAGTCCACTTGAATTGGTTTCCCTTAAAAATGATATCATGCAATTCAGCAGATCATTACCAAGACAGCCACATTATGATTACTAGGAGACAATGTATTTTTCTTAAATATTTACCTCTTTCTTCTCATGGATCTTTGCAAGCAGTAATTACTTACGGAAAGAACATTTTCATATAATTATATTTTGTGAATATGCTGACATAAGCAGTCCCAGATGACAACATGACATTTCTTAAAGATCACAGCAGTTCTCTTGTGATTTGCACAAAATTTATGCATATTAAAATTAATTCATATAAATGTTAGGTATAGCACATACTGGATGTAAAGATAAACTATATATTTGCAATTTCAGCTTAAAACTGTCACAAATTGTCTCCTTTTTTTTGTTCTCAGGGTAAACATTAAAGCCATATGTTTGGAAATACATACCACAAAGCCCTACATGAAGATCTCCAAATATTCTGTCTGACCAGTGTACTTTTTTATTAACTCATGAAACCAAATTAACATACTGCCATAACTGCCAAGCAAAAGAACATCCACTGTTCTCTGTGTTACTAAGTACCAACTTGCCTGAAGTGCACATAGTGAAAACTGAAGCAATACTAAATTAATTTTTGTGCCCAAGAGGCAGTAAAAATTGCAATTATGCAACAATCTGCATAATGAAAAGAGAAGACAATTCAACATCAATTTGACCTCAGATACAAGCATCTGGCTTTCTAATAATATGAGAGATCATTTTAAATCTGAATATCAAAGACCAATATCTGTACACTTACAGAAACATCAACACACATCATGTTTACTTTTTAGCTAAATGATTAATAGATTTGAGGAAATATGGAATACTGTGTTGAAAGAAATTATAGGACATATAGATATTTCTGAACATTTGTGAGAAAAAATGTTTGTGATGTATAGAATATGCCTAAGGATTGATAAGTACATTCAAAAAGGTAGACTGAATACATAAGACATGCTAGACTTTTTTTGGTAATACAAAATTGTGTCTGAGGCTAGACAATGTTAACACTTAATATATCTAAACTATTAAATGTCTGACTGAATTTTCATACTTAGTTTACACATAGTATGCATATTAGAAAATAAGAGCATTTCTCACAAAATTTAATTGAATCATATCAATGCACTTAATGTCCCATAAAAAATAATTTTAAGCAAATAAAAATTAATGTATTTTTAGTGCATTTTTGGCTTGTTTTAAAGTTATATTTACAAATACAAATATTTCGCAAATCTCAAGTATTTTCTTAGTAAGTAAAATTGAACAAAATTCTGTTGCACTGAAAATTTGTAAAAGAAACCTATACAACTGTTTAACTCTTTGGTGCTTTTTGATATATAAATATGACATATAACACTCTTTGCTTTTATGTCACTATGACATAATACCATATGTCTCAGTGATATTTGACATTATACCAGAAACACGACACGTGGGGCTTTACAGGCATTTTTTTGCGCCGCTTATTTCCACTGTGTCAGCTGTGTTAATGTTGCCCATTAACATCCATTTCAAATCAGTGGACCACTTCAGTAAATATAGAGTATTCAGTGGTAAAACAGGTTTACTCTGTTGACAGAGCACTTAGCAGAAGTCAAGTGTCTATGTAATAAGTGAGCTCATGAGGTGGTTTCTCTGTTTTATTCAAAGTAGAAAACTCATAATTAATTCTGCTTAAAATTCTTAGTATTACACTGCTGATACATAAAATCTGAGGAGTTTAGAATGCAAAATTAAATGGGAAAAATACCTCAGAACAACTCTGTGAGACCGCATTACAAAACAAATGTGGTCCTGTTTTTCTCCTATTAGAATAAATAAAAGAGGAATTTGTTTGCATTCTGCAGTGCAAAGATAATAAAAAATGACTGTATAAAAATGGCTACTTCTTAGTTAAAGAAATAAGGTTGTTTTACTTCTCTGGCATAGGCCTTTATTTCAGGTGTAACAAGTATCCCTATTGCTTTATCATTTTAGTTCACTTCTGCTTATTACCATATCTCTACTGACCACAGTAACAATGAAGAAAAGATAGTATTTTTTTTGCCTTGCCTTGTCTCTCTTTGGTTACAAGACAGTAATTATTCAGTTTCTACTTCCCCAGAACATAGTCACATAGAACTCTTTTTTTTTTTTTTTTTTTTTTTTTTTTTTTTTGACCAGGGAAGTTTAAGAGAATCTCAAATTCTTTCCTCATTAAAAAAAAAATATGCAACTGTTGACTATGCAACTGTTGACTATGCACATGTGGGATAATGGCTTAGCTTGCCATGAGACGGGAATACAGGATGATTTAGTATGCTTCAGGAGAAAGGTTAAAATGTTTGTGACTATAAGATTCCTGTGATATCTGAGGGTGCAGATCCACAAATCTGGCATGCCAAATAGCTGAAGGGGGGAGTCTTGTGAACACAAAAAGGTCTTGTTTCAACTAAACCAACAGAAGCAAACAGCTCTTACATAAATACTGAATCCCCGAGTGTCCAAGTGGAAACCTTTGTTTAATAGCAAAATTATTGTTAAAGTTTACACCCCTATGTATGGTAATGAGCCTAATGGAGTACATGCTAAACATACATGACTATGTTACTCAACTCTCCACCCAAATAATACTAAGTGTCACATAGAAGGCAGGAACAGACAGAATTAGGATGTAAAAATCCCAGAGAGAATATGTCTCTGTGGCAGGGAGAATGAAAAATCTAGCAAAGACGGTCAATGGGCTGTACTCCTTTTCCTCCACCCAAGACAGTGGCTCCTTAGTCAGAATCATGCCTTCAATATACAGAACAGCTTTTCCTAACATTACTATTATCTATTAGTGCTATTATGCAGGCCTGTGCCTCTGACTGCATTAGATGTTACCTGGGAATTACTAACGAGATCAATTATCCTCTTGGCAGTCAGTGCATTTATCAACAGCAATTCCAAACCTATTGTATCTGTCCCTTTAATAAATGAAACCTATTTGATTTAACTTTTAAATTGTCTCAGTGCAAGTCCTTAACCAAACTCTGAAACGAGTAACTACTGTCTGTGTGAGACCTTAGCCAGGATCTGAGGCAGAACTCTTAAATCTGTTTTTTGATTTTGCAAAACTGGTCCATACAAGCCCTCGGGGATCTGGCAGGCAAATATGAGTCACACTCACACCCTTCTTGCAGCAGTATGTATAAGTTTACAATATAGATAGAAAACTTATATGCATATGTGATACAATTTCTGTGCTTTCACACCTCTGTCCGCTGCAAAAAAAAGCACAAATATGGGACATAAAACTCGGTTAATTTGTAACTTGTAGCTCCACAGTAGATTGGAGACAATAAACACACCTAATCAGAACATTTTAATAAAGTATCTTTCTTTGAGACATGTCTTAGCAAAGTAGCAATTTGGTTTTAAAGAAGTCTAAAAAAAAGAAGTTACAGATTGTTAACTCACAGGTTTCCAAAGAGTTTCCTATCTCCCACATTAACAAGACTTTCCCGAAAGAAAATCCTAGTCCTGCATCAAAAGTGTGTTACTTTTTTTCAACAATGAGATGTCGATATGGCCATGAAAATGAAAACGTGAAGGAGTACGCCTCTGTGACCTGATAAGAGCACACTGCTATGAGACAGAAAACGCTGGTTTAAGAACAGTGCCCTGATCTGAAGCCTTCCTGTGCACTTTCACTAAAAGGCAAGAAGAAAAGAAAAAAAAAGAAAACAAAAGGAAAAAAAAATAAAAGGAAAGGAAAATAAAGCTAGAGTAAGAAAAAATAAATCGAAAACAAACCAAAACCAGTTCAGCAGTGAGCACACCCTAATAGATTTCCTATTGTTCTCTTTCAGTTGCCTCTATTCAGATGACAGGCTATTATTAGTATTGTTCCCTTATGCCTACTTCCCCATATGCCCTGTGAAGGTAATGTAGCTGTTTCAACCACCTTTATAAGTCTGAGAAACCTACAAATGGAGCATCTGTAAATTGGGGATAAGTGAATTACTCATATATTAAATGAGTCTACACACATACATACCCTTTTCAATAAATGATACACAAATAAAGTAGGTCATTAATAAGGACAAACAAATCCTCTGCAGTTCTAAAGTAATGTTCCTGTTTATATTATTCTAACGAGTGAAAAAGCTGTTTTGTCTTCTATTGTTGTCATAAACTGTGACAAGCTTCACCTTGCATTTTCAAATTTTTTTCTTGTACCTAAAATCTAGACAGTATACTAATTTGAGACCTCTCGGTATTTATTCATAACACCTTTTTGTAACAGCTAGCTATAAAGAGGTAATTAATAATGTTATATCAGCAATGATATTTTGTTTCCTCAGAATTAATTCTTTTGATCTTATTTTCATAGCCATTACAGAACAATCCATTTCCATACATTTACACTTTGAATAGCTTTAGAATCCCTAGTTTTTCATTACACTTTAAAGATTTTTAGCATATGCTTCATCATTTAATTCAGACATCCTTAGCTAATGTAAATAGGTAGGAAGCACACAAAACAAGGTAAGTCCTATCACATGAAGGAAGATTTTCCAATATTTCTGACCTTTTTATTCCATTTTGTTCCCTAAGTAAGAGAAAGAATAGGATACAAAAGAGTAGTGCGTTTGCATATGATCGATGATTTAGTGAAGGGAAAATACCAGATGCTATGATCCTCTGTGAAGTTTACTATAACACATTTTAGTCTACAATTTGTTCTTAATGAACAGATAAACAGCAGTCAAAATTCAGCTTAATGAATGGTTCTAGAATAGGACTTTCATTACAAGGACATTACAATTTCCTGTTTCTTTCTTTTTTTATTTTTTTTTTTCTCCCAGTACCTGAAACACAGTGTACCATACAGAAAAACTAGAAACTACACTATTTTATTTCTGTTTCTAAATTCAATGTATATTCAATATTTTTTTTTTTTTAAGTATGAAATGGTTTTAGTCTGTTCTATTTTCTAATCAACCTTTTCCTTCAAATATTATTTGCTTTTAACAAATGCAAGCCTCTAGATTTTTATTTTATTTTTAGAAATGGGAAACAGTACTTGGAAAACTATTTGTGGGGTCCTATTAGCATGCCTTTTACTGAAAAAAAAAAAAAAGTTTAAATGGCATTGCTTGCAATGGGTAAGATAATTAGAACCTCTCTAAAATCCTAATAGGATTGAAGATACCAAGATGAAACATTTTTTTCCTCAAAGACACACCTTCAGTGCTTCATATAGACTCAGCATTTGTCTTAAACTGTCATTAATGAAAGCACTGTACATTTAACCCTTTATTGTCTAGTAGGCTTATCACAATAAATGTTGTATATACACTGTGAAAAACATCTTATTTTCACTAGTACAGATCTATTGGTATAGTGTAAGAATGGTTATGATGAGAAGTAAAATTTATGTGGGTTAGAACTTATTTTTGGTAAGCTAACTAGCTATAACCTTCCATCTCCTTCTCTGGAGATGTTCAAAACCTGCCTGGATACGTTCTTGTGTGACTTGATCTAGGTGACCCTGCTCTGGCAGGGGGGTTTGACTAGATGATCTTTCTAGGTCCCTTCCCACCCTTAACATTCTATGATTCTATGATAACACTTTAAGAACCTGCTTTCCCGTATCTTCCTCAACTTCTGCTAGCATCTCCCTACTTCTACCTTTATAACAGAGAGGGAGGAAAGGAGATCAGCCTCTTCAGTGACAATTTTTTGAATTTATTTTTAAAACTAGCTGGCAATGATGAGGTGTAGTATAAACTGATAGACTTTGCAGTGGACCAACTGTGATGAAGTCATATCTGTCAGGAAAGAGTGAGGGATGGAGAACAACAGCAGTTAGACAAAAAAATGAAAGGGGAGTGTAACTTGCTCATTTCTAACATCTGGACTTGTACCAGTATATGTGTCAAAGCCTTAATGAAAAGGAGAATAATAGCCAAGAAGTTCAAAGCTAGAAGGTTACATTGTTAAATGAAGGGTCAGAGTTATCTCACCCAGCTAAAGAGATTTAAGCTGATTAAATAAGAGTAATCCTAGATTCTCCTTATAGCTGATGGAAAGAATTAGACATGCCTGTTTTATGCTGAGAAGATTTTCCTTTGAGGGTTTTCCTATTTATTAATTTGCTATATGTAATGACTCCAGGTTAACAACTTAGATTTAAATAGTTAACTTTTAGGCCCAGAATTAGAGCAAATTATCACCCCAAATTATTGAAAAAATCCTGTCTAGATTTAAAAGAGAGATTTAATCTTCAAAAGACTTAGCTTCACAAGTTTATTGTGTATGGGGCTTAGAATTCTAAGCAGAAGTGTCTTCCTGTATCTTGAGGTTCTTCTGCTGAAGTATAAATCTCGTAGTCACGCCAGTACACTGAAATAAAGTACCTACATCATTTAGGATGGCATGAATCTGTAATTATAGAGATAATTTTCTCCTGATGAAGTCTGTTGGAAGAAAAGTGTAAGAAAAAAACAGTGTGAAAGCAGCTTTTCAAGTTTATTAGAATTGATAAAATCAAACCCCAAATCAAACACCCGAAAACCACCATACCCTCCTAAACCCAGATTTATCTTTGTTCCCTTTTCATGAACTGTCATGTTTCCTAAAAGGAATTCTAGTCCTGACTTGAGTGAAAAATGTAAACTTCACAAACTCATGTTCATTCTTTCTCCATTAAGTACTAGAGAGAGGCAGAATGACTAGGACCTTAGTTATTTTAAAGTATCATAGAATCATCTACGTTGGAAAAGGCTCTCAAGATCATTGAGTCATCAAACTGTATTTGTTTTCTCCTTTTACCAACTGTAATTTTCAAGCCTGTGAAGTCAGTCTCTCTTTTAAAAAAGTAGTCTGAAAAATCTTCATTAACATGCAACAGCTTCCTACAACCAGGGCATCCTGGGAAAATCAGATCAAAGCTTGAGAAAGTTAAACTGCTTCTGCTGTTCCTTTTGTGTTAAATAGCAGTTTCCTTGGTAATGAGGGTTTTTTTCATGGTTTAACTTTTTCAACTACAATTATTGTGCCCTGAGATGGCTGTAGTTTACACAGTTACCTGAAGTACATCTGAATTATTTTACCATTACACCATTAATGAAAAAGTGACTGATATAGATGTCATCCCTAAGGAAACTGTCAGAGGAATAAGTCACATACATTTGGGAAAAATCTGCTTCACCATATATCTTGCTAATAATTCTTCTGAGATTTATATAAAAAAAAAAAAAACTTCATGTGAGATAGGATTACACAATCTTTATAGCATGATACTCTTGCCTAGAAACCCTAACATGCTACAGAAACATATCAGTGTTCACCTATTAGCCTATTTCCCATTGAAGATCATATCATAGCAGCAAAATTAGACTGACAGGTCCAGTACTATCTGATTTTTTGTTATAGAATTATTATTGTTAGTGAATCAAGCCCTGAAGGGTACTGAGTCACAAAAAGATTTAAAAATAAAACCACAAAAACCCAGAGGTTTCAATTAATATTGACTTAACAGTGCCTTTTGATTTTACAGTGTATTCATTGTATACATACATCTTGCATGAATTGTGCTTTCTGCAGACAAAATTTGCCAAGAAAGCAATACTGTTCAATAGAATGGTACAAATGGACTTCAGAGAAGGAGATGGTACTTCTCTTTGCTGTACTTTATATTTAGATCAACAGTAAGAGCTACAGTATAAACAACTTAATTCCAGGTGAAAAGTTGTCAATTTGTGTTCGTTTTCTAAGACTAACCCATTCAACACAAACAAAACCTGGAGAAATACAGACAAACATTTTCACTCAGCTCTTAGAAAGCAAGACTGACAGTTTTATACTTCCTAACTACTGATAATTCTAAAATCTACTTTTAACATATTATTTTAAATTTTCATCTAAAGGTACATCAACTTGCTATTAGTTTAAAAAAAAAGTAGGAAAATGTGTTAGTGTTCACATCCAGAGAAGGTCTCTGGCTGTGTCATGGGATTCAAACCAAATGAAGTTGTTCAAATGTACTTTTTCACATTCAATTTAGAAAGTGCTTTATGTACTTGCAAGAGAAATATGGTCTAGGTAGACTAAACTGTAGTTATGTTTTGTATTAATTCAGGGCTCTGATTTACTCTCCTCCAAGAAGCCAAACTCCTAGGCTGTCCTTTCAAGCCCAAATTGACAGCCTGGGAACAGCCTCTCTGGTATTTTTGTGCACACCTGCAAGAAAGCTGAGAAAGAAGAGAGTCAGACTGAGTCCACATAAGCTCTATAGACAGTTAAGGACCTGACCAAGCATCCTAATGGAAGTAAAGGCAGATGAGTCTACTGTTGTATAGGCTTACTAAAAAGAGTAAGTGGTTCAGTCAGAAACTAGGAGGCCATGTTATAGACACTGCATGTGTGTAAGTCAAACTGATAGTCTGTTGTATAGCCTTGAGCATAATCAGGAGAGAGAGATTTTGTTTCTGTCAGCATTTTATTCTTTGGGAGTAGCGTAGTGTCTCTGGTTCTCAGAAGGGAATAACATTTTTTATTTCCACTACAACTTCCTCTATTTTTGCTTAAAAATAACTGTCCAGGTTTGAGTGAGAACAGAACTAATTCTGTTCAGGGATTTTACTTTTCAGCTCAGTTCTTCTAACTAACTGCACTTTTCTGAAGTTAGCAGCCTGTTTTCACAGGCAGTATCTGCTTCTAGCAGTGATAACACCACATGTTTAGAGGTACTACCAAGGATTGACATGCAGACCAAGGCCACTGCTGGATCTTGTGTACCACACTGAGGGGTGCAGAAAGTAAAAGGCTGCACTTGTGGGAAGGAGCAGATAGGAGAGTTGACCCTAAACTGACCAGTGAGTTATGACCTGCATAGTATCAGTTATAACTTATATTTTACAGCTTCTGAACATGTTCTGTCTTTTCAGTCATAAGATATTAGGAAGTGGGTGATTAGGAATAAGTGCACAGTTATGTCTTCCAGATACACTTTTGCAGCTTCTTGTTTGCTAAGGCCCCAGGTTTTCCGAAGTGGCATATGTGTTCTTGGATTTCAGGATATACCTGTCTCCTAATAAACTTGAACAACCACTTCTGATCCTCTTTATACTTTCCACTTCTGTAATCTCCCATAAATACAGGTTTCATTGTAAAATACTCTATTTCTGTTGCTTGTGTTGATAATTTCATCTGCTTTTCTAGTTTTTCTGTGTCCTTATTTTCATGCACTATAACATTAAAGGATATTCCAGGGTTATCATCTGCTCACTTTCTGATTTTATAAACTTCTATGGTAAAAATTAGTCAGAAAAGAGACAGCAGAAAAAAAATCTAGTTTAGATTTTCATTAAAACTATTCATATATATTTTTAATAAATAATTGTTCATTTAATTTTATCATTTAATGATTATATTTAGCACTTTTTTATCATGTTTTTATCAACAGTCAACAACGGTATTTTTAGAGCTTTCTGCAACCATTCACAGTCAGCTTTTCCAACTGAATGCCTGTGTTTGTACCAGGAAACTAGAGAGCGTTGTGATAAGAGTGCTTACAAGACTGAAAAATCAGGTCAGTATCAAACTATTAAAACAACACTTTACTAGATTGACATTAATTAACATCACACATTGACAATACTTAGTTATTACACATTGTTAATTATTATCACTCCCTCCCTTAATGGTATCCTATACCAGCTGTGAATATGCAACATCACAAAGCTGATGCTGTGCAGTTAGCAATAATGACTGCAATCTGTGATGTTCTTATTCACTGAGCTCAATGTGTGCTCATCCTGAGGTCCTTTCCCTGTTTCCACCTCCCCATACCCTAATTAAGGGTTTGGTCCTTTTATAAGAATGGTGAGCCTCTGGGCAATCTGTAGCTATTGACCTTCACCCTAGAACTGCAGGAATGTCACTTTCTGAGGCTGCAGCCAGTGTCTCATTCTCTCGTATGGCTTTCCTCATACCTCTCCTTTATCTCTTCTCCCATTCCCAGCCCCCCTTTGCTTGTCTGCTTCTAATTTTCTTAAAAACAGTCATTATCCAGCTCTTGAGTATGCACACGAAACCTCAGGAGTTCTTTAGCCCAATATCTTCCTCAAAGGGTCAGCTGAGTTCAAGCTAGACTGCTCAAAGCTGTGTCCAGGCACATCTTGAAAACCTTTAAGGACTGGTACTGTACAACCTCCTTGGGCAATCTTCACTACTGCTTAACCAGTGAGAAAAGTTTCTGACCAGAAGGGAGTTGTCTAATTCCCAGAGCCTCTGTGCTTTCAGCCTGTGCTTATACTTTCAAGACCACGCATAATCTGCACGTTGTAACAAGATCTACTTGCTGCCAAACTCATACAGCCAGTCCCCATAACAAATTGGTAACAAAAGGCCACGGCTGGGGCCTTTCAGTCAGCATAAGGCATAGCTACTACAAGGCCTGTGTCCTGTCACTACCAATGGCAGCAGTATTTTTTGGGCCACTGGATGCAGAAAAGCTTCTCCATTTATTCACTGTCAGCATGCTAATATTTAGGTTTAAACCAAGCTGGCCATAGTTAAAATATGCTTGGTCTGCTTCTTCTTTCATGGGTAAAACAGGCTTCTGTATTTGGCTACATAAATTTATTTATCATTATCCTAGCACAATACAGACATCAGGACAAAACCCTAGGGGATGAAGTCCCTGGTGGCATCCTATTGCAAATAATGTTACAATCATTACTTCTCATATCGTTAGTTTCTTCAGACTTTACAAAAAAAATTTTCATAAGTCTATCATATTGTAGGGACCCAATGACAGTTACTTATATGCTTATAAACTACTTCACAGAAGTTATGCTTCAAACTGCTATCTTAGAAAATGGTGTTAATATTGTTTCCTCCACATATTTTTTTATTATTATTATTATTTACTAATTATTATTTCTACTCATTTTACACCTGTTATGAAAAGATTATTTTACCTAAGAATCTCTTTAGTTTCTTGCTTGACCATGTTGGTTCTTATGGTAATTTTAAGACTTTTTAGATACTGCGTATTAGCTTTGAGACTCCAATACAGTTTTCTTAAACAAAGTCATCACATCCACATGCTGTGATTTGTCTGAGCCCTTAATACTTTTTGATGAGCTTTCCTATTTTTAAGTACTTCCTTTATTTGGAAGTTTTTTCCTTGACAGTCACATTTCCAATATATTTAGGTTACAATTATTATACTATGCCTAGGTATGCATACCATGTTACAAAGTATTTATGTACCTACACATTGTTGATACAACAAGGTAAATTCTGGTTAGATATTAGGAAGGTTTTATTCACCCCAAGGATATTTATGCCCTGTCACAAGCTGCTCAAAAAGATTGTATAATCTGTGACATAGGAAATATTTAAAACTGACTGGATTAAGCCCTTTTCAAACTGCACTGACTGCACCTTCTTTTTGCATGGATTTGGAAATAGTTTACCCTTATGACTCCCTTCTAATCTGAATAATTTATGAGTTCTGTGGTCACCACCTGCCTGAAAAGCTTTTATTTACCTTACTGCTTTCCTTTACTTTTGCCATAAATTGTCTTGACTATCTTTTGCCATAAGGTTTCCCTTCTCTTCAATCATAACCATTGTTGAACTATTGGATATGGAAAAATATTTGTAATATATCAGCTGCCCAACAAAGTCACATAAAAAGTCAATAGTATATTTCTGTATCTGGAGTTTACTATAATTTTCAGACCTCAATTTTCCAGAAATTTTTTTTTTTTTTTCTGTTCTCTAAAAGAAGAAATTTCTCATTGGATAGCATAGTTAGTCATGTTTTTAAAAACATAGTACTGTATAAAAAAAAAACCAAAAAACCTTGCTCTATTATTATGTACCATTATAAACTTCAGTAGGAGTTTGGGATTGCATGTGAAATCTAGGATGAGAACTTCTGTGTTGCATTTTATGACATTGTTAATATGCATCTCTGCAGTTTAATGGTGTGCACTCACATTGTACCAGCAAACAAAAAGCAACTTAATGTTATTTTAAGAGAAAATTGCTTTCTTTACAGCATGGAAGGATTAGATGGTAGAGTTTGTATTGCACAGATGCAAATTGTTGAAGTAAAGTAGTTTTTCTTTCTTGATGTGGTACTTATCTTAGCTTGTCAAACAATAGTGTAAGTCAATTTAACAGACTGAAAAAAGCTAAAATATAAGCCAACTATAACAAAGGTAGCATTGTTAAACCACTTTCTACTATGTATATTTGTGTGTGTGAAGCAAAGCTGCTCTCTTTCTAAGTCTTTGATTCAATATGCCACCAAGTATGCTGTTCTAAGATTACCAAACAATATGCTCTAGCTTAACAGAATAAAAATCAACACAAGACTGTCAATATCACACCAGTTTTTCCAAGTCTTACACTCTGCGTAAATAATACACAAACTAAGGAGCTGGATTATAAAGAAACAATACTAGTTGTTCTAATATATGCAATTATAACAAACAAATCTTTTGTTGGTTAGATCTACTGTATAGCTTCAGATATTTTCACCTGGCTTTTTTTCCACATATTCATTTGCACTGTACTTCATTAGAACTCCTTAAGAAATTATATCGGAAAGGCTGAATCATGTTCATAGGGATACACTGGACTACACACTTATTTAAGATTCATGTTTTTTTCTTAAGTAAGTGTTGCATTTCTTTAGAAAGCACTAAGGGATTTTTTCCTATTAAAAATGTTTGCTAGTAACTTGAGGGTTGAGAGTTTGATTTTTTTTTTCTGAGACAGATTAAATTTTTTTTTTTTTTTTTTTTTTTTTTAAAGCATATCTCTGTTTTCAAATTTAGCTCTATTTAAGAATATCGACTTCATATCAACTTCATTCCTTCATTCTCAAACCCTTTACCTCCTTCCCCTATCCTTGAGCATTGCAGAGGGGATGGGGAATGTGGGTTGCAGTCAGTCCATAACAGCTCCTTTCTGCCACTCTTTCATCCTCAACACTTTTCCATCACTCCAGTGCAGGTCCTTCACATGGGCTGCAGTCCCTCAGGGTAAACCTGCACCAGAATGGGTTTCTTACCATGGACCATAGTTCCGGCCAAGAGAACCTGTTCCAGCATGGGCTTTCCATGGGATTCATCTTCCTTAAGGATATATCCACCTACTCTGGTGTGGTCTTCTCCACAGATTACAGGGAAATACTACTTCCACTACAGTTTCTCATACAGGTTGCAGGGGATTGTCTGCTGTGGTGCATGGAGCGCCTCCTCTTTTTTCCTTTCCTTTGGCCTTGGTGTTTGCAGGGCTCTTTCTCACACTTTTGTCTCTCACTTCCTACTGCTTGTGAAGGATTTTTCCCTTTCTTAAATTCTTTTTCACAGAGGCACCACCACCTTGGCTGCTGGGCTCAGCTGTGCCCAGAGGTGGGTCCATTGGAGGTGGCTGGAAACAGCTGTGTCTTAGCACAGGGTAGCCCCAAGCTCTCCTCACAGAGGTCACCATTAACAAACTTTGCTATGTATTCAACACATCACATCAGTGTTGTACCTTGAGACACTATGTTTCAATAAGAACAGGCAGCCGAGTATATTTAGGAGGACTGTATGAGCTCTGTGATACACATAGGCGTGAGGGAAGAGCCAAAGCTTGTGACTAATGTTCAAAATATAATGCTGAATGTGAAGCCAATATATAGAAGATTCTGTGACAAAAGGCCCCCATGCTACAGACTTGGGGAAGAGTGGTTGGAAAGCTTCATGGCAAAACAGGACCTGGGAGTGTGGGTTGACAAGCATATTTATATGAGCCTGCAGTGTGCCCAGGTGGCCAAGAAGGTCAACAGTGTTCTGGCTTGTATCAGAAATAGTGTGGCCAGCAGGACTAGGGAAGTAATCCCTGTACTTGGCACTGGTGATGTTGCACCTCAGATACTGTGTTCAGTTTTGGGACCCTCATTACAAGAAGGATATTAAGGTGATGGAGTGTGTCCAAAGAAGAGTAACAAAGCTGGTGAAATGTCTAGAGAACAAGTCTTCTGAGAAGCATCTGAGGGAACTGGGGTTGTTCAGCCTGGAGAAAAGGAGACTGAGGGGAGACCTTATTGTACTCTACAACTACCTGAAAGGAGGTTTTAATGAGGTGAGTGTTGGTCTTTTCTCTCAAGGAGTAAGTAATAGGACAAGAAGAAATGGCCTCAAGTTGTGTCAGGGAAGGTTTAGATTGGATGTTAGGAAAAATTTCTTCACTGAAAGGGTTGTCAAGCATTGGAACAGGTTACCCAGGGAAACAGTTGAATCACCATCCCTGGAGGTATTAAAAAGACATGTATATATGGTACTTAGTGACATGGTTTAGTAGAGGGCTGGCTGTGCTAGGTTAAGAGATGGACTCAATGATCTTAAGATCTTTTCCAACCTAATTGATTCTGATTGTTTGCCTAGTCCATTGATGGAAGGATAGGTATTAAGTTGTTCTTAAGACACTTTGGATTGCTCTACCCAGTGAAGAATATGACTTATCCTGTCCCTTTGTTCTAATACATACAGCTAGATGAAGAACATCTAGGTTAAGAGCCAAAGTAAAGTCCATCAGGTACACCCAGATCAGGAAATTGGAAAGACTTGCTAGGTTTTGTGATTTTGATGTACCCTTAGCTTAGGAAAAGATTCAGGCAGGGTGAACAGGCCAATCTGATCTCTCACACCTGATTACTGATTGCCTGAGTTAATTTTAATTTTAACATTATTTGCCTAATTTAAAATTAGAAGATCTAGGTTAAATTCTCTTGCCTTATTTTCTGTCTACATTTTATTTAAATCATGGAAGTGATCCAGTGCCCTGAGGTACATACTCATGTTTGTGTGACCCAGGCATGATATTACTTTTTTAATTGTCTAATACTTTAATATTTATTCATGCAATTAATATAACTAAAAGATGTTTGAAATGTAAAATAGCTTTTGAACACTGCCATTCCTCTGTCTTCATTTCAATTGGGTTTTAGTCCCTTTTTTTTTTTTTTCTTTCAGTATTACTTTAGCCAGTGCAGAGGCCTTTGACATATAAATTATACATGTATTATTCAGAAAATAATTGTCTTGAACCTGAGTATAGGTATACTAAAATAGTGTAACTAGGCATAGTATATAAATACTTTGTAACATTGCACGGCCAGATACAATTTTTCATAAGCATGTTAGCAGTAGGTCTGAGAGAGACTGCAAATAGATGAGGTATCTCCTGAACCATCAAGAAGGGTGATTGATAAGAACAAAACAAGCATTATCAGGAGCAGAAAAGACTGCTGGTTTTGGGGAGGGGAACAATGGCATAAAAATGTTTGGCACAGAACAGAAAAACCGTAAAGAAGAAACAAGATAAGTCCATGTCAGTTTTATCTTCTTTCACTGAAGAGCCCTCAAACCCTGGTCTCCTTGACCTCCAAAAGACAAAATGTTGAGAGTATAACCATAATGAATAACTGTATGACATTAGCTCCACAGTAGTGCCTAACCAAACCTAAAGTAATTTATATTGGCAGTTTTGTACATATAGTGATGATGATGAATCCTGTGTAAGAATTTATGATTATGATTGTCTTGCCAATGACTGTATTTAGTGAAAGTTAATTTTGCATTTAAAATAGGCCTCATTTGTCATTGTTCTAAACTCTCCCATCACAGTGTTTTCTAATTCCCTACTTGATAAATAGATAGGGAGATACATAGATAGATGCATAGGTAGACGCATGGATAGATACATACAACTGGAATGCATACCATATCCTAATTTGGATGAATTAATCAATAACTTAATCTGTAGCTGATACAGATGAATGACAAGCCATAAAGTGGGACTGGATGAACATGTGAATGTCTACCTTCCACAAAAGTTTCATATTCTTAACCAAGATTATAATGGCTCCACAGAGTATTCTGTTGGGTGTGACCTACTGTTTTGGATCATTGTATGTCTTACATGTCTTTATGAACTCCTGAAAGAAATAAAAAATTTAATTGGAGGGGCCTTCAGGTAAGAAAGACATGGACCTGCTCAAGCGTGTTTAGAGGTGAGCCACAAAGATAAATTAGGGGGTGGAGAACCTCCTCTACAAGGACAAACTGAGAGAGTTGAGTTTGGTTAACCCAGAGAAGAGAAGGCTTTGGGTATGTAGCCTTCTGGTATGTAAAGGGACCTTATAGGAAAGATGGAGAGAGACTCTTTATCAGGGAATGTGGTGATAGGGCAAGGGCTAATGGTTTCAAACTGAAAGAGGGTAGATTTCAATTAGATATAAGGAAGAAATTCTTCAGTGGAAGGGTGATAAGACATTGGAACAGGTTACCCAGAGAGGCTGTGTATGCTCCCTCCCTGGAAGTGTTCATGGCCAGGTTGGATTGCACTTTGAGCAACCTGATCTAGTGGAAGGTGTCACTGAACATGTCAGGGGGGTTGGAATTAGATGAGCTTTAAGGTCTCTTCCTACTCAAACCATTCTACAATTCTATGCTACTCATGTGATTATTTGTAATGATCCTACAACACAGCAATGAAATAACTAGTGATTCATTTCTTTAAAATCTTACATATGAATAAATACTTAGTAAGTAGTCTCACTGACACTAGAATGAATGCTTAGGTGAGTATCTTTTCTGGTCCAATCTTCTCATATAAATAATTACCAACAACCAGTGCTGGACAGTGTTTCTTCATTTACAGGGACTATGTTTCCCTGAATCTGGAAATCAACTTCTTGCCAAGAACAGTACTCTGATATGCTTTTCTATTTAGGTAGGTCTGTGCCTGTTCTGCACTTAGGATTGTTTATATATGAGGCCATACACTCTATTAGTTTTTGCTACCACTAAATCTATTTACTGTATATTTACCTGTATATTTATCTATATATTTGTATATTTATCTATATACCTGTATATTTATCTATATACAGTGAATCACTGTTTGATTCAGATTTATTTTCTTATACATATAGGATAAGATTCAAAGTTTTTTGAAGTCTGTTGAATTCTTTATCTGACATAATTCAGGACTGGACCAAATCTATCATCATAAACTGACTTACAAAAGTATTGAAAAGTAAAACTTAAAGGAAGCAATTCTCTCCCAACCTGAAAATTCAAATGGTTGCTTCACTTATATCATCTGCAATGTGTCTAGCTGATATCTTACTCTCTGATTAGGGACAACAAAGCTAAAAAACCCCATGAATCTCTTTCTCTGCCCATCTGACATTTACTGTGCCAAAGGAAACACAACATTTTTGCCTGTTATAGATTATTGATACAAGACTGGAATTTCCCATAAAGAGATTTTTCAAGTTTTTGTAAGCAGGATTCTTCATATCTGAGTAATAAATATTACTGTATATTGCAGTTCTCCAGTATATTACCCACTAACCCTTATCAGCCTTGTCATACTTCCTAAAATTACCTGGATACAGAGACAGCACTTAATAGAGTTCCTAAGACTTTATACAACAGTTTTAGTGTTTGTATTCAGTAAAGAAATACATCTCACTAAGTTTCATAATATAACTTGTAGAAAAAAAAGACAAAGACTGTTATTTTGACTAAAGAGTAAAGCCAACAATCATGCATTTGTCATTAATGTTGAAACTGAAGAAATGGAAAAAAAAAATCAGAAAGGCAAAATAATGAAAATTTTCAATTATGATACAAAAAAAAACCCCACAAAAATGATATAGTAAGAGGGAAACCTGACTGGCAGGAGCCAGAACCATCCCAGCCAGCATTAAAAAAAAAATCACAAAATTAAAAAAAATCTGCTAACGTGCCCTTTTTAAATAGGAAAATTGTCATTGTTATAATTTCCAGTGAAAGAATAAAAGCATGTACTCACCTTTAATCACTAGAATATTTACGATAAAAGAATTGATGAAAGACTTCTGCTCTTCTTGTGGGATTCTTTCTTGAGACATTTTTTCATTTGCAATTTAATTTTCTCTTTTTCATAGTTATTTCAGTCCTTTCTCCTTTTCATCTTTACTAGATGCTTCCTTTCAGACAGCGGACATTTCAGTTTCCAAGTAGTATAGCATATAGCCTGCCAATATTATATGAGTAACTTAAATTAATTGCTGAGAATCCAAAGAAAGGGACTATTACTGAAACCTATTAAAATAATACAATATTAATTGTGTAGTATTATGAGGATTCTAGGGATGACATCCAGTTACAAACTTATCTAGTAGCTTGATTCAGTTGCCAAAATGTAGGTGTCCACTGCAACCAGTGATGCACCAGTGCATCCTGTCTTTTGTCCAGCTGCTAGTCAAGATACTTTGTGTTTTTCAGCCTTCTGCTGCTATCTCAGAATGCCTATTACAACCCCTCTTTTCATATTGTCATGTAGGGGTGACAATAGTTTTGAGGAGGAACAAGAAGACAGAATAAAGAAGAGTCAGATCTCCTCGCTAAGACTTTTGGCTCTTTGACTTATTTTTTCAAGTGATTTGTCTGGACTAAACTCCAAGAGCCAAGGAAAGGGTTTCATGTCCAAAATCACACTTAATATCTCCGTATAATGTCAGCATGTCATGGTTATAGATGTAATCACAAGAAAAAGTTGTGAGGCTTGTGTATGCTTTTACAACATGACAACTTTAAAACTTCAGACTACAATCAACAATATCTACATCTGAAAAAATGGAATTGCATTTTGTTATATTTACTTTTCTTCCTTGATCTTCTCTCAGCTCTTTCTGACTCAGAAATTCCAAAGTTCAGCATTAATTCTAAATCAGATGTAGGAAAGAGAGAAATGCTCCAGCACTTTTAAGATGTTCACAAAGAACAGTTAAAAAAAAAAAAATGTTTTCAGAGCAAAATACTTTCTTTGTGTGCTGCCAGTGTACAGCGCATCTAACCTGCTTTCTGATTCATCCTTTTGCCTTTATACTGTATGACATGTTGATTTTAAAGTTGAAAGTCTCACTCTTGTAAATTCTTAGTGCTAGAAGTATTTCTGCAGAAACTATATAATTTGTTTAAAGTTTCTTACTGGACACATAACTACATTAAAATTAAAGCTCTCAAAGAAGCCATGTGTACAACTTAGTAGCAGCTGAACTTAAAGACAATAGACTGTATATTTTGGCACCATTTCAGGAAATGGAAAGAATGACAAGGAACATTATTTGTTACTATAAAAATTATTAAAATGGGAGAAATTAAAGAGCTCTCTTGGAGTATGCAGACTGAAGAATAAGCAGCAGTAGCTGCTGAGAGAAAGGCAGAATAATAATTAAAAAAAAGTAGAGGGATCTTTCTGATGACCTTTCATACCAATTTCCATCAGTCAGGAGTTTGTGAACTTCATGAGCAAAGTTTTCAAGTGGACCTCTGGGTTTAACAACAATTGGTTATTAAATCTTAATGACATACTTATGTCAATACATTCATATTTTTGGCCTGTCTTTGATTAATCTGTTCCTATCTTGATTGCATCAAAAGGTAGGATAGGAATTCAGTTTTTAATCATAATATGGCACTAATGTCTCTTCATAATGCACTAGCTTTTAACAATCAATATAGGTCTTCTCAATGACAAGGACTGTTGGAAACCTGTTCATCCTTGGCAGAAACCAGAGCATCCTTTGGCAGGTTATAGGTATCTGCATGATTTAAAATGAGGCACATAAGGAAGCCTTGAAGTTGTAAATTTTACTTTTATTAGCTGTAGTTTCATCTGTAATCAATACTAGCCATAAAGGAAATAGCAGAGGCCGATATTTAATTTCTTAGTTTATAAAAACAAATCCAAAAGATACAAAATTTGCAAATGACATTCATTGCTGTCCTGCATTTTCACTTCCTCTGTTGCCTCATCATACATCTTCTTGGTTACTTTCTCTGAAAAAAAAATTATAACCTAATATATGGTCTTTGTATCATGCAGATGAATCCAAGGGAATTTCTGGATTTCACAGCAACAGAAATACAATTTGTTTGTTTCTGGACATGAGCAATAACACGTGACCATCATCTCTGTTTATAATCAAAGAAATTTCTAGGTTGCAGTTGATATGGTCCAAATTTAATTGTATAAAATAGATTATGGGAGATGTGGCTAAAATGTGCATTCATTCATCCACCTTCTGATAAATGCCTTTTAAGCCTTTATCTTCTTTCTTTCTTTCATTACAAATGCAGAAATAAAAAAACCCAACCAACCTAACAAAGAAAAAAAAAACCCAAAAAACAAAACAAAACAAACAAAAAACCCCAAACCAAACATAAAAAAAAAAATCCCACACCTTTATTTCTTTATCTTAAGGGAGCAACTTGCAAAAGCCATATTAACCAATACATTTGTGCAGCATATAGAGGACTACTAAGGACTACTACGCACTAGTATCATTTCAGTATCAGACAAGACCAAGGTAAATGTGTCTTTACCATGTAGTGATGACAATGAAATAAAATTCCCTAGTCAATATTAAAATCTTTACAGACAGTAATAGTAGGCTAAGATTGTTTATGTAAGAAGGAAACAGGTTGTGGAGGTGAAGAAATGGAAGAAAACAACAGATTGTGCACCATCTCCCAGAATGAATTTGCACTTGTTAATTTATGAGAAATGGCGGGGCATTCTTTTAGAATCACTTCTAATACCTTGTCATCAGATATGGAGTTGTGGCCAAAGGTAGCTCTGGTTTTGAAAACAGCATGTCTTTGAATGTGGTCTTCTTCACATGTTACTTTCCACAATAAAGCTATCTTTGGCTACTGATGTCTTCCTCGTTTTAAAATTAGATAGAAATATTGTTTACCTACTCTTTTGTTTGACAAAATAATACAAAAACTGATACTGCTGCAGAGATCATCACTCTGTAGAGTAAGTTGACAACATTTTCAATTCATAACTCTTCACACAAGTCTTTCCTCTGATTTGGAAGGGATAAACCTGTGGTTTTCAGGTACAATTACTATCTGGGGAGAGACTATGTTTTTATTCCTTGTTTGTTTGTTTGTTTTCAGTTCAAAAAAACTCCATAGTGTAATTGTGCTGACATCTACCAGAGTGATCCTAAAAATTCATGTTGCATAACATGGCATGGTAGGGATGTTCAAATAACCAAGACACTCTGAATTACTGTTTGTTGGCTGTGCTGGGGAGATGGAGTTAAACTTGACAAAGTATTATTCTATTCTTCCAGTGGAGAAGTTTCTATCAGATATGCCTGAGTTTCCCCTTTGAAGGAACCCAGGACATTGCTCCAGAAGAGAATGCTGATATGAATTAGCATTCATGAAATGTATATAGTCAGGGACTAAGAATTTGAATCAAACCAGAAAGTAAGCCAAGGTGCTAGTCTAGGTAAGACAGCTGAAGAAGCACATCTCAAACCTAATCTGATTTTATGACAAGCATTTGATTTGTTACCTATCTCTATTAATAGTTTGTCACAATGAGAATGCAGAACATCAGAGCACACTCTACACAATTTTCTATGATTACTTTTGTCTGTATAGCCCTTAAGGTAATACTTCTGACTGAGAAATCATATATATCTAGAACATTTCTCTTTAAGAGTTCATCATTTTCTTCATACTCCAAATGTACTGATGAATGTTACAAAATGTTCTGAGTAACTGAGTTGAACAGTTTTGAAGTACCTTGTGACTCCTTGTATTCTTTAGTCTGGTCTTGTTGACATTTGTACATTGGATTTGTACATATTGGATTTATGTGTTATCTAATTACTTTTTCAAGGATATATTGGCCTTTTGAGGGTATGTCTACAGATGGGTACAGATGTACATTCATTCTCTCTGTACTTCAGGTTGATAGCATTCAAACTTACTTTGAAAGCTACATAATTGTTAATATCCAGGTAACAAAGGTGTGGGTTCAGTACATGTAGAAGTTCAAAGATGCCACACTTCAGAAAATACTAAAGACCTTTGACTTTGAATATATTTTTTCATGCTTTTTATTCCAGGAGAAAGGAATTTCATTAACATTACTATTGAATGCAGACTACTTCACTTTTGGAACAACTTGATGCCACTGTTTGCTGTGCTGGTAAAATCTAGGTCCCATTCTGTGGCATCTGGCTTGTTTCAGAACATTAAAGGTTTAGAAAGTTTCATATAACAGTACTACATAGAAGATCCTACCATGGTCATGTGAAGAGTAAAAGATCCTCTCTTTTATTTTTAAATAGAATTATATTACAATCCATTTATTAGATTAACTTTGTCCTTCTTATAATCCAGTGGATTTTGTAAATAGGCATCCACTGGCAAAAATCCACTTCACAAACTCTGTAGTTTAAAAGCTGCCTAACCATTTAGTTTCAGATGGCTCAGTTCTCTATCTAAATCTCTGCCCTAGACCCTTTTGAGACACTGAATTGTTCTATTCTGCATATTCCGTATTAATGAGCCTTTTTTTAACATGGAAAGCCTCCCCAGTAAGTCTTTGATTTGCTATAGTTTGTATTCAGGACTGTAGTAAGGTGATGGTATCAGCAACGGATAGTAAATCAGAAGCTTAATAACATTTTTCTTCTTTCATTCTGTTGAGATTGCAGCTGCAATTATAATTTGGTGCCTTAAAAGTCATAATTTGATTTAAAAAAATGAGATACGAAAGGAAAGACAAACCAATCAAGTGCAAACACTCAATCCTCTTGAGACTAGTAGGTCATTTACAGTAAGGGTCAGTGTTACTATCTAAAATGGAAACAATGCTTTATTTTTCCCACTTTAATCTGCACTTTGCCAATCTGCTTCTAAAGCACTGGATTGCAATAGTGTTAAATATCTAGGAAATGGGGTTTTATTTTATTCTTGTATCAAGCCTTTCTAAGAAATTTAGATAAAGACCATGTAAGCATTCATCTTTAAAAATTATTCCAAAAGAAATCCTGGGCTGCAGAGGAACTAAAACTGCAGGAGACAGACAGATTTTCTGCCACTGTATTCTTTAAGGAAAAAATCAAATTGGAGACTTACATTTTTTTCTCTGTCACTGCCTTTTATTGGCAGAAAGTAGAGGTACACTGCAACCAGAAAGTAATAGAATATCTTTAATGCTTCCTCTTTAGCTCACTGTAAAGCTGGTGAGCAAGTAAATCTCTGCTGGATGATTTCACAGCTCAGCATGAGCACCATGCTTGATTTTTTAATGCTATAGGCAGAAGTGAAAGAAGAGGGATACCAAATAGCTAAGCACAAGGGACAATTACCACATTATATTTAAAATATTAAATGGTACTCTGAGGTGTACAATAACAGGAAATTTTAATTTCATATATTTAAAAAGAACTAAGACCAAGTTTCTGATTATTTGTTGAAGAGATGATGAGCTACTGTGTAAAAGAAATGACATTAATATGGTGGTTTAGACTTAACTTACTTTGCCTAAACTAATCCTTGTGTAGATCTGACAGGTTGGGTAGCTTTTTTTTTTTTTTTTTTTTATCCTTCATATTGATTTAAGGATTAACATATTTGAAATTCTAATTTTTCCAGAATTTTACTTCAGCTTGAACTTTAATTCATTAAATCATAACTTCAAGTTAGGAGTCAGTGGTTTTATTGAACTGGCCTGTAGTTAAGTCAGACAAACCAATGTCAGAAGCTTTATGACGTAGAACTAATGCAATCTGGATCAAGTCTAGCATAGGTAACTGATATTTTCTTGACTAGAAATCCTAGTACATAGCTTCATAATGATCTCAGTGCACATTCATAGGTCAGATATATATATATATAGTAGGTCTGATGCAGGGTATGTTGGACTAATTCTGCAATGGCTAGACAGATGATAGAATCATAGAAATGTTGTGGATACAGAACTGACCTCAGCTTTGTTACAATTTTAAGCATGATTTTGTTAAAGCAGTGTAAGGTTGCAGGATAAAATCACTTTTCAATTGCCCCCTTCAGTAAGGTGCAAACCTTCCAGAACAATACCTGCTACTGAAATATACATAGATTCTAACACTGATGCTTACTTCCCTCTTGCTGGAGCACTATGGTCATGAATCATAGAAACATAGAAATGTCTGGGTTGGAAGGGACCTCTAGAGGTCATCTAGTCCAACTCCCCTGCTGACAGCAGGGACATTCTCAACTACAGCAGGTTGCTCAGAGCCTTGTCAAGCCTTACCTTGAATGTCTCCAGGGATGGGGCCTCAACCACCTCCCTGGGCAACCTGTTCCAGTGCTCCAACACCCTCATGGTAAAGAACTTCTTCCTTACATCCAATCTAAATTCACTCTTTTCTAATTTGAAACCATTACCCCTCGTCCTTTCACTACAGGCTTTTGTAAACAGGCCCTCTCCAGTCTTTTTATAAGCTCCCTTCAGGTACTGGAAGGTAGCTATTAGGTCTCCCTGAAGCCTTCTCTTCTCCAGGCTGAACAATTCCAGATACCTCAGCCTGTCCTCGTAGGAGAGGTGCTCCAGCCCCCTGATCATCCTTGTGGCCCTCCTCTGAACCCACTTCTTCAGGTCCATGTCCTTCCTGTGCTGAGGGCTCCAGAGCTGGACACAGTATTCCAGGTGAGGTCTGCCTAGAGCAGAGTAGAGTGGCAGAATCCCCGCTCCCAATTTGCTAGACACACATTTTTATGCAGCCCAGGATGCAATTGGCCTTCTGGGCTGCAAGCACACACTGGCTGCTCATGTCCAGCTTCTCGTCTACCAGCACCCCAAAGTCCTTTTCTGCAGAGCTGCTCTCTATTGCTCATCCCCCAGCCTGTATTGATAGTGGGGATTGTTCCAGTACAGGTGCAGGACCCTGCACTTGCACTTTTTGAACCTCATGAGGTTCACCTGGGCCCACTTCTCCAGCTTGTCTAGGTCCCTTTGTATGACATCCCATCCCTCTGGTGTATCAACAGCACCACTCAGATTGGTGTCATCTGCAAAATCAATCTCAATCCTGCTGTCTATATCATTGATAAAAATGTTAAACAATAGACGTCCCAGTATGGACCCCTGAGAGACACCACTTGTCACTGCTCTCCATCTGGACTTTATAAACCATTGACCACTACCCTCTGGATGCGGCCATCCAGCCAATTCCTTATCCACTGAACAGTCCACCCATCAAATCCGTATCTCTCCAA